>LPNX011220862.1:0-59481 GCA_001517045.1 Pseudotsuga menziesii | reverse complement strand
TATATATATATATATTTCTATAGTATATGTGAAATCATTTTCTGTTTGGTTTTGAATGAGAACATGGCATTGAAATATGAATGATTCTTTGTTTCTTGAAAGTAAGTGAACTTATTCATGACTTTTTCAATTGATTATAAAAAAATGCTACATGAAATATTGATCGTGTAAGCTAATCTTATCTCATCTTCAGGTTAATATTTGATTGTATCTGTCATATTTCAAGACTATGCTAGATTTACTTGATTAAAGGCTTCATTTTCTGTTTAAAATTATATTGTAATGAGATATCACCTTGTTATGATTTAATTTAGGTTTGCTTCTGTTGATGATAGACTTTTCTGACAAATGCAGAATTACAGATCATTTTATAAACTGATACCTGTTGTCAAGCCAAACAAAACCATCGCTCTCAGTTGAGATAGATAGATTGCATCGAGATCATTATAGAATTAGGAGCTACTATTCTTCATACTTAGCTTAGGTTAGTTTTTCAGCATCAGTTAGTCATTAGGTTGAATTTATTTGATTTATCAGAGGATTCTGTTTAGTGCAACTTATCACTTTCACCTAAAGAGACTCTCGATTTTGAGAGCACATTTTACAGGCAGCAGGGCCTTGATCCTGTGAGAGATAGTTATCCCAAACATACACAAGACTGCAGTAAGTCGAGTGTGTGGGCTGTCTTTCCGTAAGTTGGCCTAGGTCAGTTCTCCCGGCCAACAGATGGCGCTAGAAGGAGGGCCATGAGGTAAAACAAATGGTTTTTGTTTTTTTTATTATATTTTTATTATTTATTTCATTAATCATGTATCCTCCAGCCTTTATATTTCAGTATATCATATCATATTCTTCTATGCTGTCATAGACGCTTCATAGGGATGGTTAGATGGTAAGCTAATCATTTTGAGTCAGTTTGTATGGTTCATTCCCATATCCCTGCTTGGGAGTCCAACACGGCATTGAACTTGCATGGACCATTACATGAACTCCCTAGAAAGGCAGTTGCTTTCTTGCCAAAGTTTGACGGTGAAGGGAATATCACAACTTTAGAACACATAAGAAAATATGAGTCTATATTACGTTTACTTGATATTACATATGAAGATGTTGTATGCAGGCTTTTCCCCTTCACTTTTGAAGGAAAGGTATCAGACTGGTATTTTGTTCTTCCCATTCACACTATTCATGGTTGGTCTGATTTTAAAAGAGTTTTTCAAAGTGCTTATGATATTTATAATGCGACTGATATATATCTTGAGTTGGATGGAATATAGGTCAAAGAAGGTGAATCCATACGCGAGTTCAACACACGCTTTCGACAGGTTTATCATCGACTCAAAGACAATCATAAACCTTTAGGTGACATAATTTATGAGTGGTATGTGCGTTCCTTACCTAAATCTATAGCTATGTTTGTTGCACAAAAGGGTATAATTGATTTTGAACAAGCATGTGAGCACGCACAATCTCTTGAGAAGGATTTTAAAGGGTATTCCCATGACCTTTCTTCCTCTTTATTTTTCGATAATAATGATAATAAAGATAAAGGTGAAGAAGATAATGAATCTGAAATTTCTAGGTTATATGAACAAGTTGAGATTTTACATGATGAAGTTATATCTTTGCATAATCATAAAAATAAATCAATTATACATGATGAAGAAAACATTGCAGCTATGTGTATAACATTAATTGGTTTACAAGAAGATCATAACTTAGCTGTAAATTTATTGCAAAATCTCGATTATCATTTTCCTCCGCCTGGGATTGAATATAAAGAATGTCTTACGACAAATTCTCATGGTTTTGAATCCACATCTGAAATCCTGAAAGTAGATCATAATTCATGTACATCATTTAATCACTTTGATCAATTTTGGAGCAAATCTGAAACTGATTTACAATCTAATCTTCCTCCTCTTAAATTTGAAATGGAATCAAGTTCATGTTGTGATCCATCTTTTACTAGAGTTGGAACTAATTTTGAATCTGATCATAAATATTCCTTTGATCCGAACTACAAGTTAGAAGATGATATTGAAAGTTCAAAATCTAGGAGAGAGATAACTCTAAATTTAATTGATAAATCTAATCACAATATTTCAATATCAAAACAATTTTGGAGTTCTCCTCATTCTAATTCTTCAACTTCAAACCAAAGTTCTGTTTCATATGATTATGTGAGTAATGAAAAATTATTGGATGATTATACAAACTCGTGTACTATTGAGACATTGGGTAATAATTACGAATGTCAGGAGAAGTATCTCATACTCCTAAAACTCAATTTTGTGTTGAATCTAAATTTCAAGTCTTAAACGAACATGAACTGAATAACAATGATCTTCTCACCATAAAACAATGTTTAGAAGATGGTGAGGGGAAATTTTTAGGAGATAATTTTTCTTCTGATTTTGAAGATTTCTTTAACTACCCAATCTGCTCACAAGAATTTTATACAGAACAAATTTTGCCTGAATGTTCGTTTCCTTCCAATTTTGAAGATATAACAAGTACTCTTGATGATGAATTAATCGAAATTGTTTCTCAATTCGACGATCTTTATAAGAGATGTATTTGTTTACAAGAGAGTATTCATGATAGAAGGATTGCACATCATACATTTAAGAGATTAGAAAAAATATCAGATTTGCCTTTTGTAAATCAAATTTTAGACATGGATTGTAAAAAAGATCAAATTTCACCATACAGATGTCTTAGTCTTATATCTTATCCATCTTTTATATTTGAAGGAATGATTATATTAAGAAATAATTCAAGGGGTGATAATTCCTTTACTGTAGATTTATCTCAACATGTAAATATTGACCATTGTACATATCATGATCCAATAGAAGTTTTGTTAGAAAAATCATTTAGTGTGAGATTTCCTGTAAATAATAAGTTTCTTATCTTGCACTTGTTAGGGATAGATCTAGATAGTTTTGATTTTGATTTCTTTTGTTTGCCATTTTTATTGTTGATTTGCGATGTACATGTGTTTATTGGATTGAGTTTGTATGGTTGGTTACATTGGAAATTTGATTTCACTTGATTTTTTTTTTTGATTTTTTTTTGGTACATATGTAAATAGGGTTTGGTTTTCCTTTTTGTTTTTCCGTTTAGTTTTTTTTGATTTAAAGGGGTTAGTGTAAATAAATAAATCTATGTGGTTCGAATTTCAGTTTGTTCATTCATTTTTGGTTATTGTTATGGTCTTTTTCCCGCTAAGACTGATAAGGTTTTTTCGAATTTGAAACATGTATGTTGTAAACTTTTAGAAGTTTGTACTTACTATCAGAATTGATCTTTTGCTGCCTGATTTATAGTAAAGATGACTGATAATTTGTATTTTCAAAACTTGGTACTTGGGAATCTTTATCAATCCGAACTAACAGTCATTTTTTTAAAACTACTTACAATCTGGGAAGCACTTGGATCGGTTCTGTTTAAATTTTTGATTTTATGAAATTAGGAACGAAAGGTCTCCGTAATGAGCCGGTTCGATCAGGATCATGGATATCATCAGTATGACATTACCTAAAATCAGTCACCAAACCGTGGTAATGGATTTTGGTCTTAGGATTAAAAGATAAGAGGTCCCAGTAATGAGCCAACTAATTCGTTTCTGATGATATTTGTGAGTGACATTGTCTTATGGTTACCTAGCTAAGAGAATGATTCCTTGTTTTATAAAGTCTTAAATACAATAGCAAAATTTATCTATAATAAGATGGAACATGTTTCTTGTATTTTTCAGAGGAATAAGTTGGTTATATCTTTATACTGGAAGTTTTGGGTTATATTTTATTCTGAGTATTTGGTTTTGACGAGATTCTCTTATCTGGTTTGTCTATATGTGAAAATTTTTATTAGCAGCACAGGGGAAATTTTTGAAAGTATTTGCAAACGTGAAAATCATTAAAAACAGGTTTGTACTAGATCGAGGTTACCTGATCTCTTAGAGTGAGTCTAGGACCATATCTTACTTGATTGTTAGAAACAAGATGAATAGTGATAACTGGTTCGCCCAGCATGTCGCTATTTGTTGGCACTCCAACAACTCCCCTTGATTTTGTACGAAATAAAGGGGTCTCCATGTAATTTTTTGTAAATACTTTCTTTTGATCTTATCTTGCTTGATTTGTTAGGTTATTTCATGGTTTTCTTCCTTTGATTCATACTCTCCGCTCTGCTTAACTTGGTTTTCATAAAATTAAGAATGGGTGGTTTGACTGGTCATTGTCATCTGACTCTATTGGTTTCTTGGTTGCTTAACAATGATTGCATACTCTTATTTGAGCTTGATTGATCACATAACTTGGTTTGGTTGAATTGGATTAGACTCATATTTCGTCACTGTCCAATTTTCGGTTCATTGAGCATAATTGTCTTCACTCTTTGATAAATGAATCTAATTACTTTCTCTTTTGGAAATAATTATCTAATGACCAAAGCTTTATTATCCTTATTTAATCTTCATATATTTTATTTGGTCATGAGAATCTTTTGAAACATGTGATAACCAAAAATAATCTCAAAATAGTATTAATTGATTGAACATTTAAACATTACATAGTCAAACTAATGTTTCTTTTGACTAGTTATTTAAGAAAGTTATAGCCATTTATATAAATATAAAAATTTATGGTTTTTTCTTAAATAATTAAATCATATTTGAAATATTATTTTTACCAAATATAAATATTTAAATGATTCAATTAAATGATATATAGATTATGAAATCTCAATGGTATTTCAAATTACCAAAAGTGAAAGTGGATAGAAAAACATCATAAATCTTAATGCTTACTAAAAGAAATCAAAATACAAGTTTTATTTAGAACATGTTAGTAACACATTTTTGGATATCATTAAAGTGTTGACAAGGTATGACCTTTTGAAATATCTGAATTTGGAAAGTAGTGGATGATGACTATATGTATTGGCTTTTGGATTTTCCTTAAAGAGTTATAAAATTAATTAATGAAAACCTATATTGGAGACTTTATATCGTTCTTTTATTTTATTATGAGAGAAAATTATTATTGAATGAGATATCTTATACTTTTGGATCTCACTCTTATTTGTGCCAAGTGTTTAAACATAAACATCAATACAGTATCTTTTGCATATGATTTAGGTGATATTTTAAGTTCTCTTCTTGAGATTCCATTTGTTTGGCATGATATCAAGCCACTCAGCTAGCGATGCATGAAGTTAAAATATCAACAAATGTTTGTCTAAATTTAACATAGCCCTTTGAGAGATTAGTGATCAGAAAGAGATACTCATTTTACAAACGAAAGTGATACTTGGCATAACAAGGAAACCGTCGAGATAATTATTTTTCCAAATCATAACATCCATGCTCGCTCAGTCGCCAGATCGTATCCAATTCATTATTAATTTGATGGTATATGTGAATGATGTATCGACAAAAAGGGGAATAGGTCACAGAAGAATGTTGGCACGTAAAAAGAACAGTGATATGTTGTCATATTACACAGGTTTTAAGCGACTGTAATTATGGAAGTGTAAAAGATTTTAACATCAGTTTTTGCAGTCAAAAGAGATCAATATTAACTCATTGAATTTTCCATGATGCATCATAAATATAGCTACCTATATATGGTTATCCACATTGATATGTATAGCCAGGTGTAGATCGTATCTCCACTTGTCTTTGGAAAATGGAGGCTGCATTGAACTACCAAAGTTACAATTAATATGATCGCAGTTCTGTTATGATGGATAATTATAATGCATAGTGTTGGCAAGCAGTAGCGTGGATTAAGGCGATGAAATTGCAGGGATATCAGAACATTTATGAACGGAGAACATATGGTGAATTCATGAAGTGAAAAGGGAAAATTCTTATTTCATCCTTCAAAATGTTGACACAGCTCACGCGTATCTTTCTTTTGGTGGTTTAATATATATTCAATGTGTATGTTTGATGAGAGTTTGGATATGGTTAATTCCTTTTTATTGTTGTTGCAGGTATTTACATTTGTGGGGTTAACGTGATCTAAATATTAATACCAGAACATTGAATGGAACGCAGAGATCACAAAGATACAGCCTGATCTTGTTCAAGTAAGAAAAGATGAAGTTCGCAAGTTCATCAGGAAAAGTGGGAGAAGCGTTACAGTAATTAAAAAGCTAAGAAGAAACCGGATTCCCGTCATTATTCAAGGGGTTATTTTCTGTTGCAAACTGCGGGAAAATTAAGAAGAATTAACAAAATCCGAGATCTGGGTTTTTTGCAGAATGAACTCTTTTATTAGTCGGGTGAGGAATATCCTGAAAAGAGTGAACCATTTGAGAGATTTGTGAGGTTCTTTAAACACGTTTTTTTTAATTGCGGCCAGCATGGGATCGGTTTACTTTTGAGTTTTCTATTGGTTTGTATTGGACTATTTAAACAATAGCAGAGATTTCTTTCTGGAGGGGGGTAGCGCTTATCAGAACTGGAGAAGCTTTCTTTCTTCAACGTTCTGTGATTTTTTCTATGTCCAATGTGTTTGTAAACTAAGGAACAAGAAACCCTGCTGCCAGTGGGGTTCGATACCAAAGATTTGTGGAGAACTTATATTCGGCAGTGATATAATATATTCTGTTATGCTCATTTTTCTTTAGAACTGCTTCTGAGGATTGCTGGTTGTTACAGGATGCTGAAGACAATAGCTAAGTCTTTCAGTCAATTCATACTGTCCTATATGATGTTTCTCTGTTGATTTAATATAGTTTTCATATATATATATATATAGTATATGTGAAATCATTTTCTGTTTGGTTTCGAATGAGAACATGGCATTGAAATATGAATGATTCTTTGTTTCTTGAAAGTAAGTGAACTTATTCATGGCTTTTTCAATTGATTATAAAAAAATGCTACATGAAATATTGACCGGGTAAGCTGATCTTATCTCATCTTCAGGTTAATATTTGATTGTATCTGTCATATTTCAAGACTATGCTAGATTTACTTGATTACAGGCTTCATTTTCTGTTTAAAATTATATTGTAATGAGATATCACCTTGTTATGATTTAATTTAGGTTTGCTTCTGTTGATGATAGACTTTTCTGACAAATGCAGAATTACATATCATTTTATAAACTGATACCTGTTGTCAAGCCAAAAAAAACCATCGCTCTCAGCTGAGATAGATAGATTGCATCTAGATCATTATAGAATTATGAGCTACTATTCTTCATACTTAGCTTAGGTTAGTTTTTCAGCATCAGTTAGTTGTTAGGTTGAATTTCTTTGATTTATCAGAGGATTTTGTTTAGTGCAACTTATCACTTTCACCTAAAGAGACTCTCGAGTTTGAGAGCACATTTTACAGGCAGCAGGGCCTTGATCCTGTGAGAGATAGTTATCCCAAACATACACAAGACTGTAGTAAGTCGAGTGTGCGGGCTATCTTTCCGTAAGTTGTCCTAGGTCAGTTCTCCCGACCAACAGCTTTCCACCCTCCATTTATCCTTTTCTTAATGCTATAGTTCCAGTTGAGCTTGTGATGAATATCAATTCCTAGGTACTTGTAAGAAGATGCTTTCTCCAAGTTGCTATTGTCATACACAAAATTAGCGTAAGTGTCCTTGGATTTGATAATCATAACTTTTGTTTCGTTAGTGTTAACAATCATACCCATGGTAGAGCAAAAATACTTAAGAAGCCTTAGTTTCTTATCAAGATTAGATGGACACCTTGCCAGAAGAACAGTATCGTTAGCATAGAGAAGAAGGATGATGAATATTCCAGCTAAGATCGTGCCAGCACAACCTGCTTCTTTTAAACAACCTTCTAGCTTATCTATGTAAATGCCAAAAAGGGTGGGGGAGAGGGGGCTAACCTTGTTTAACTACAATATTACATTTAATATTTTTCGACCACCCCTCGTTGGTCTTAAACTTAGCAATGACATTCTCGTATAACCTTATTGCGACGACTCTCAACTCGAAAGGAACCTTTAGCTCTTTTAATCTATTCCATAGGTTACTTCTAGGTACCGTATCGAAAGCCTTTCTAAATTCCACGAAGCAACATAAGAGATTGGATTTATCATTACGACACTCCTCCACAATTATCCTAAGCGTAACGAGATGGTCCATTGTAGAGTGATTCCTTCTAAAACCCACTTGGTCTTTATCCCGCTTACCTTCTCTTTCAAGCCAATTACTGATCTTCTTTTCCAAAATAATACCGTATAACTTGGCTAAGAGAGGGCTAATCATAATTGTCCGGTAATTAGAGGGGTTGTTTGTATTCCCACTTTTAAAAATAGGGATAATGAGGCTTTGAGTCCAAGGTTTAGGGAACCCTTGCTTGAAAAGCTTGTGGATGTGAGGGTTGAGGACATGACCTCCAATTTTAATATTTTTTCCTGGTAACCTTTGATGTCCTTAGCTTTTCCATTTGCCAGACGTTTAACCCCAAAATCTATGTCTTCTGAAGGGAAAATTTCTTCCATTGTGAGTAGGGTTTTAAAGTTATCTATGCCATTTGGGAATTCATAGAGATTTTTAAGATAGGAATTCCAATTGTGTAAATAAATTCTATTATTATCTTTAGTTTTTCTAGTTAGAATCTGCCTCTAGAATTTCGTAGGATCCAATTTAGAGAGGTGTAAGAGATTTTCTTGTCTTTTATGAATATATTACATTTTTTTCCTTTTAGTTAGGGCTTTGTATATTTTTATCTTGTCAGTTTTAAGAGACTCATCAAGAGATTCCTTAATTTCTTTACTCACACTTTTACATTCTTAAGCATACTAAGGGTTGGTTTTGCTATTTCTTTTATTACTTGGAACTTCAATGGAGAACTTGTTAATAGAATATGAGAGGGTTGTGGTAAAATTATGATAGAGGTATTCTATACTGTTTATACTTGATAAAGGAAGCAAATTAATTTTTAAATCATCTAGAAAAAGATTATTTTTATTTCTATCAAAGATCAAGTTTTTTTGGCTATGAGGATTATCTTCTATAGGATCTCTATGCATGAAAAAATTGAGAGTTATAATTAAAGGTCTATGATCTGAGTCAGGCTTGTGGTCGTTTAAGATGTCAAAATTTATTATTTCATTGTATAAAGGGATATCGGAAATAACATAGTCCACCACACTGCTACCAAGCCCATGGATACAGGTCATCTGGATAGAATTGGGACACTTTTTTAGACCGTTGCAAATAATGATATATTGAGCACTACAGAGCTTGAATAGCTCAGACCCAAACAAATTATCCCCTAGATCTTCAAAGCTTCTTTTGTACCTTCCAGCTAGAGTAAGGTCTTCGTCTAACCTTAGAGGATTAGGGTTGGAATGATTGCTTAGAAAAATAGCTTGGTTGTTTGAAGTTTGAGCATTAAATTCACCCATTAAGAGGATATTTCCTTCATTCCTTAGGCTAGAAATATCATTCTCTAGACCATTTTAGGGACAATTTTTATCGAAATTGTTTTTCTTATAGAAGTTAGAATTAATAGGGGCAAAATAACAAATTGCTATGTAGGTTTTTTTTATCATTAATGTCCATAATCTCTATCCAAATATACTGGTTGTAAGGGTCTTTTTTATAAATCCTGGCATGGGGGGAGATTTTATTCCTAATGTAACAACCTATACCCCCAATGCCTCTAGGGTAGGATCATTTGTTCCGGATCAACCATAGTACAAAGCCATCTAAGTTAGGGACCTTAGATTCTTCGTGCTCCCAAGTTTCAACTAGCAATAAAATATCAACTTCATTTGAGATCCAACTTAGCTTGGAGCCTTTGTTCCATGGAAAGCCTCGACAGTTCCAAGAAAGAATCTGGAGCATGTTGAATTGCTATTTATTACTATCTCGAATAACGACTTTTCTATTTTTTATTATTGCCCATTTTCCTTCCTTCCTAGCTTCTTTTACCTTTTGAACCTCCTTTCTTAATTCTGCTTGATCTTCTGGAATGAGATCTTAATTTATGAATATTCCCGTTCCTTTTAGACTTGAGGTTTTACTAAGTATGTCATACTTGTTGTGAGTAGAGCTCACCTTTATCTGGATTATCCTTCCTTTGTTCTCATTCAATTTTCCCAACCTTGTTGCTTATGTGAGACATGTTTTTTCAATTTGCAATCTATTGTGTAATTCTGACTGGACTATGGCTAATGTATCTTCGTCTACCTCCTCTTTCACACCGAAGATTACAAGGTTCAAAGCCCTTTTGTTACGCTCATGGTCTAATTCTATCAATTTTTTCATTTCCTCTTTAACGGGTTTGATATCTAATTTACTTTCCACGCTATTTAGGGTGAGATTGTTATTAACTTTTTATTCTAGTGCTTTAATCATGTCCTTCATTTTAATACTTTCTAAAGTATCATCTCCTTGTTGGGGTGTTTGGATCTTATCTTGGCTTTATTTTTCTATTACACGTAGTCTAATCTCCATTGTCTCTATTTTATTCTCCAATAGTTTTATTTTATTTTCTAATTGTTTTTGGATCTTGTGTTCAAAAGATGTAATTTTTTTTCCAGCATGGATTATAACTCTGTTTGTAGCTTAGCTTCTCTTTCTTCTCTACGTTTCTCTAATGACTCTATATACTCATAAAGGATCTGTAAAGTAACTGTACTAGGTCTACCTTTGACAATATTTGGTAGATGCGGTGAGTTATTCATACTTGCGAGCAAAAAGAAATATATGAACAGTAGATATGTATTAGAAAAAAAAGGGATGTGTGCACCTGATATAAAGATGTTGGCCGTCACCTAGAGAGATTTATTGCCGAGGGTTTTTCTAGCAATGATCAATCGCAGAGATCGATAGCAATGAATCCTAGATCGGTAGCAATCGCCTTCAGATTGCATGCAATAGATTCATATCGCCGAGGTTTGCCTTCAGTAGATCATATCGCACCAGATCTCTAGCAATCGCACCAGATCTCACCAGATGTTGATCGCAGTCAAACCACAAGAAATATACCCAAATATATCAAACTGAAAATCACAGATATCTGCATAAAATCACAAGCTTAAATATCCAAGATCGCATGCAAACATATCGTTATCTGCACAAAATCACAAGCTGAAATATCCAAGATCGCATGCAAACCCTCGCATGCAAACAAAATCGCAAGCAAACTAATTCTTTCTAGGAAAACAGATCGCAGTTAAACCACCAACAATATACCCAAATATATCAAACTGAAAATCATAGATATCTGCACAAAATCACAAACTAAAATATCCAAGATCGCATGCAAACAGATCGCTTTGTGCACAAAATCACAAGCTGAAATATCTAAGATCGCATGCAAATGATTACAATCTTGCTTAGGCTCAAGGCAACCTTCTGGATTTCTAGCTAGTCTTCAATCTTTAACACGCAGAGTAGAACTCATCCTTAGATTGACCAAAACACCCTTCTGCGTGCTGCTCAGAGCTATACTCTGAAATTTTGTGCTGTGACACCACAGAAAATGCTGCAATACCCTTCCTTCTCGTTCTGTATTTCTAAGAAGGATGAAACGCAGATACCTTATTTTCTAACCCTTCCTTCTTTCAATGAGAGCGTTTGCTAACACATTCAATGAAAGCGTTTGCTGAACTTCTCCTCAAATCGACCCAAACACCCTTCTGGAGAAACCACATGAAACACCAAATTTTTTCCCTCCGATCTGATAGATAGAAACAACAGTCTCATTACAAAATCGTTTCCCAATCATAATACCGTTCTGTAAACCACAAATGGTATTTATGAGTTGAATTTTAGCAAATGGTTGTAGCCACATAAGAAATTTGTGAATTTGAATTTAATATTTGTTATTTTAGTTTTAAAGCAAGTTCATATATAAAAGAGTTCCTTCTCCATTCTAGAGGAGGACTCTAGGAGTATATGTCCAGATTATCATGGAAAAGGATAAAATTTATTGAGATTTTCTTTCACAAAGTTTTCTAGTTTTCTATGTAGTATGGTTTGATTTAATTTTATGATGCTATAGATTAATTTGTTGGCTTGATTCTTGGGAGATTGATATCACTCCATGAGAACATGGTGATTTTTTGTTTTATTTCATATGTCCTTATTTATTTCATGCAATTGATTTCATTTATCTTTTTTGAATTGTAGTTAAATATTCATTTACTGAACTATATTCCAAAATATACCAAAACAAAGTACTGTTGCATAAAGGTTCAGATCTTAAAAAATGAACACTCAACCACAATGTGGTTTTACAATACTTGTGGATAAAGTAGGTTATAATTCAGTGATGAATTTATAAAAGTTGTAAACTATTTTTTTGTTAATTCCTTTACATGTTATTTTCCACGAGTTCTTTATTTTAGGTTTATAACATAACACATATTTCTTGGATTGTAATCAAACTAATTAAAATAGAGTATTGTTATAGGAAGTGTTTAAATTACTGATTGGACAATTCACTGTAACCTGGTTTTCCACACTTGTGATCATAGTAGATAATGATTCCAAGTTAAGTGTTTATGTAGGTATTATTTCTAGTTCATAGATTAGTTTTCTTTCCTTAGCAATGATTATTGGAATAGGAAATGTCTAAATCATGCAAAGTGATAATTTGGTAACAACAGGGTCTTAATTGCATGATATGTTATCAAGTACATTATCACCACCAAGAGTTGGTGAGTTAGTTTTTGATTTATGAAGTATGGTGTGTTTTCTTTCCATAATGTCATTTCAGATTTATAGATTAATGAACAATTTCCTTTTCTTAGAAGCATAATAAATAAACTAGTGCTAGTTAGGAAGTGCAACCCACACTTACAATGCATGGCATCTCACAAGTTTACAAATTCCATATTGATGATTAAATTTAACAAGATTTAGGCATATAAATTGACTAGTATTTTTGGTGTTGTTTCTATCGATATGTCAAGAGCGCGATAGTACTTCTCATGTTAGTTTTATATGACACATGTACGAGATCATGGTATTCAGACCATAGACCATACATGGTGGTTTTCATTTAATTAGATTATATACAAATCATTTTTGAATATAAAGGAATAGACTGTAAGATAAGATGTAAGAACTTGTTCATTCAATGTAGAAATTATGTAGTGAGTTTCTATTTTGCTGAATTTAAATCGTGATAGTTTAAGAATGCATAAATATAACTAGGAACAATAAGACAAATTTCTTGATGAACTACTCCAACCTTTCCAACTCATGGTGTAGTAAGAACCACCCCACCCACTAACCCATTGTTAGGTGAATCCATAGGAGAAGGTCAATTTCAAGGAGGAGGCAAATTAAGGATAAACATGTTTTGTTGAATATGTATTGCCATTGATGTCAAAGGATCAAATATCAAAGGATCAGATGTCAAAGGATCAAATGTCAAAGGTATTGAACATGAATTGTCTTTTAATATTGTTAAGAAGATTGTTGCAAAGGATAGACCGATGACAAAAGAGATGAAGACTTCCAAACACAAAACCAGTTTGAGGAAATACATATGAAAGAATGTGGAAATCCCATGAAACAAAATATCCCACTACGACAGTGGTCACAAGTGCGCAAATAATAATCCATGAAGAAAAACATAAAAAAATACAGATATGCACAAATACCATTTATGTGAGACTTATGAATGAAGAACATGAAACACAAACTTGTGTGTGACAATACCACAAAGAAAGTGCTGCGTGGTAGGAAGAATTGTAAAGTAAAATATGAGTTGTGAACATATGTGCAAAAGTCTTACAAGGAAGTTGGCATATGTGTGTCAAACACCACATAGATGAATTGTGATAAGTGGCACACTGACGCATATCGACATCATGGGTGTTGATGATAATGAAGGGTTACTGAGGGAAACCACCCATGGGGGTAATAGAGTTGTCCTCAATTGGGACATTGCTGGCACATCACAACTGGGATGTTGGTGAAAGGGAAAATGGTGTCTGGGTTATATTTATAAGGGGGAAACATTGGTGCCAGGAGGCGAGTTCCGTGAGAATACTTGAGAGTAAAATCTTGCATTATTTTCGATGACAGCTAGTATGGGTGTTTAGAGCACAATATTTCACATATGACACACATACCCATGTGTAATAATGGTCATAACCAAAGTATGGACTATGCAAAAGTAATAACTCAAAACATGGTGCACCTGCGGGGTGCTTGTCTTAGGGGTAAATTTTTTTTAGATACAACCCGTTGACATGGCTATTGAGTTTTATGCCCTCTGAATATTGGAAAACATATGCCCCATTGGGGAGGCATTGCTGTCTGATAAAGAGACCAGTCCATTTAGGTACAAACTTGCTTGGCCCCGGTTTGGAATCTTTTCGAGTGTTGAATACGAGGAACAAATCATCCTCGCTAAAGGTGCTTGGGAAAGCATTACGGTCGTACTGGGGTTTGGATCGAAGCTTCATGGCTTTGTTTTTTTGTAGCGAAATGTGTCATTCCTTGTTGAGGTGTTCCAAGGTAAACACCCGTTGTTCCAATGTTGTATTAGGGAATAATTCAATCTCTAATTGGAGTGTAGGAATTTGAGACTAGATAGAAAGAACTGCTTCGACCACATGGACTAAGATGAATGGTGTGAATCTAGTGGTGGTTTTAACTGACGTTCTGTATGCCCAAAGGGCGGGAAAAAGCATGTGGTGCGAATTAGACCTATTCTTATTGACTGTGCATTGGAGCACAACTTTGAGAACTTTGTTAACTGCTTCTACCTGGCCATTGGCTTGATGATAATATGGGGTAGAAAAGTCATATTTTAATCCTAAGAGGTGTGACAATTCTTCAAAATTTTGATCCTTGAAGTGGTTTCCATTGTCCAAGACTAATTTCTTTGGAATGCCAAACCGTGTAATGACATGATTAAAGAAGAATCGTGGAGCAACGCGGTTTTGTAGTCAAAGGTAGGCATGGCTTTGACCCATTTGGTGAAGTAGTCAATAGCCACAATGATGTACTTGTGGCCTTGGGCAGAGGTTGGGTGACATTCCATATAATTGGTGGTCCATTTGCAGAAGGGGCCTGCAGTAATGATAGGATATAAGGGGACCAGTAGGGATCTAGTTTTGCAAGTGAAAACTTGGCAATTGGAACATTGTTTGACTGCGTAGACACAGTCTTTGAATACAAAAGGCCAGAAGTATCTTGCGGGGAGGATTTTTTGGGCGGTGTCTACACCGAAGAGGTGGCCACCACATGTGCTAATGTGGAAATCATTGAGGACTTGTTTGACCTCGCTGTAGGATGGATAGTGTTGTAAAATAGTGTCAACGCCTCGTCGATATAAAACATCTCCTATGAGGAGGTACCATGGAGCTTAGTTATGAATGCTGTGTCTATCGTCGCGAGATAGATGGGGGGAAAACTTTCAAGTTTTGAGATAAGTCAGTATATCGCCATACTAGGGGTCATAAAGGGTGATGTGAAAGAGGTGCTCATGAGGTAGGTGATCATTTGCTGGTGCTCCTGGTTTATTAGGAGGAATATTGACGATGATCTTAGCAAGAGCTAAGGTTTTTTACTCTTATGAGTGGAAAAATTGAGATTGAACTCCTGAAGAGTTACAATCCACCGTACAAATTTACCGTTTATGATTCGATGGATGGGTATATATTGCATAGGATTAGATTTTGCAAAGACTGTATTCTTGCAGAGAAAAATGTAATGGCACAGTTTATGAACTGAAATAATGACCGCTAAGGCGAGTTTCTCATCGTGGATATACTTAAGGGAAAGACAGGCTAATGGTTTGATGATGTAGTAGATGATATGTTCATTATTATCATCAATAGGTTGGACAAGGACACTAGCCATGAGAAAGTTGACGCCGAGACATAAATAATGAAATCTTTATCAAAATTGGGCGGGGATATCAATGGTGCCAAAGCTAATGCTTGTTTTAGAGCTTCGAAAGAGATTTGGGCATGGTCATTCCACTAGAAAGGGATGTATTTTCAAAGTAAGCACAAGAAGCCATGGGATTGAGTGCTGTAATCAAGGGCAGAGTGACGAGGGAAGTTGGATTTTCCTTAAATGATTTGTAGCTGGAACTATGTTCGTGGGGGTTGTAAGTCCATGATGGCTTGAACTTTAGATGGGTCGATGGTGATACCTTCTTGTGAAACAATGAACCCTAATAGATGTCCTGAAGTGACTCATAAGACACAATTTAGGGGGTTCAAGTGAATATTATATTGGCGACATCGTGTAAAGATGGTGCATAGGTCCTGGAGGTGGTTTACCCCCTTCTTTGAATTAGCTATGAGGTCATCTAAGAAATCTAAACTAATTTCTGCAAGGTCATTAAACACATATGCCATTGCTCGTTGAAAGGTAGAACCAAAATTTTTGAGGCCAAAAGGCATGAATTTATAGGAAAAGGTTCCCCATGGGGTGGTGAACACAGTTTTATACTGATCCTGGGGGCAGATCCATATTTGATTATAACTAGAAAATCCATCCATCAAAGAGAGCATCTCACTGTCGACAAAACAGTCAATAATTTGGTCGATGAATGGGGTTGGGAAATTATCTTTGGGACATGCTAGGTTGAGGTCACGAAAGTCAGTGCATACCCTAATGGTGCCTTGCTTCTTGTTAATGAGAACTGGGTTGGATAACCATGAGGTGTATGAAATAGGATAAATAAATCCAACATTCAAGAGTTTCTCAATATTAGCTTTGATGGTAGGGGACTTGGAAGGGTGTACTGGTCATTGCTTTTGTCAATCTAGGATGACATCCGGGATGTGTTAATATGGTGCTCAACAATTTCTGGATCAAGGCTGGGCATTTAATCATATGACCATGCAAAGACATCGCTAAATTATTTAAATAGGGCGATGAAGTCACTGATCCATTGCAGGGAGCATGATGCTAAATATTCTCGACCATGTCGACATTGGTAGATATATCAATATGGATGGTTGGTGAGATGTTCGACAATTAATTGCCTTCTTCAAAAGCATTAGGAGCAACAATGTGATTTTTAAACCAAT
Source organism: Pseudotsuga menziesii (assembly GCA_001517045.1). Classification (NCBI taxonomy): domain Eukaryota; kingdom Viridiplantae; phylum Streptophyta; class Pinopsida; order Pinales; family Pinaceae; genus Pseudotsuga; species Pseudotsuga menziesii. The sequence goes on along the minus strand of LPNX011220862.1, from coordinate 42,473 downwards.
CGACATGCTTTGAGGGTAAGAATTTTTTTGATTCAATGGTATATTGTTGTGCTATTGTTGGGGACATAAATGATGACCAATTATGTAGACTATGCTAGAGGTGTGTGTCAATATTCCTGGCCTCCATGATAGCCTCATCGGTGGGAAAAATAAATTCTTTGAGCATGTCCTCATCATAAGAGAATGAGTATTCTGAGGATAGATTGGTTCTCATGGTAGCATTAATTTGTGGTAGAGTAGATGCGAGAGTGGATGATCTAGGAGCTTGTCACAGGGGAGCATTGTTGAGGAATACAAAATATTCGTGATGAGTGGGAGGGAGAGGAAGGATCTGTTCTTGAGGTGATGTAGGTGGCTCAGATGAGGAGTTGATCCCTTGTGAAAGGAAGAACATAGGGAGGTGTTACTCATCACTACTCTAGGTAGACTCGTATCCTCTTCTTCCACCGCTATCGAGAGAGCTACACCAATGGGGTTGAGGTTGTCCACGATACGACTTTGTTTTTCTTTGAGTGTGCAGAAGGTAGTTGTTAATGGACATTGAAACATATGGTGGGACATTAATTTACACTCTTGACATGGGAAAGTAGCATGAACCTCGTTCAAGACATGAGGTGGGTTCTTAACTGGTGGTTGCGAGATGCTCTTGACACTACTAGGGGTAGCAGTAAAAATCATGACTTTTGGTATGTCTTCCTCAAATGGTTGAGTAAGGTGAATAGTTACCAATGCATTCCAAAATCAAGGGAGACCGGGGTGATGGTGTGTATAATGCCCATATTTATAACAAATCAAGCACGCTTTGTTGGTGCATAAGGATTTGGAATTAGGGGTTGATGGGTTTGATGTTCCCCCAGTTTTAGCTTGAGGGAAATATGTGGCACTAGCAGGTGTATTGAGCAAGTTTCTGAGCTTTGGTATGGTAGGGAACATATTTGTTTCATGACCTTATTTTCCACACAAAGCGCATGGGGATGTGACCTGCATTGTAGGTATATCATGCATGATGGGTGCTTTAAGCATTTAATGGGTGGCACCCTTCATGTTGAGCTTAGGTACACCTAGAGATGATTCAGGGGCATGGTTTGTTGTGACTAGATCTTTCAACTTGGGATAAGTGGTGTCTTCATTGGTGAGGGTAGTTGGATTGGGTTGAATAACCCTTTGGTTTTTTGGTTTAGTGTCTGTCAGTGGTGGTTGAGTCAAAGAGGTTGTCGTCTCGGCGGAAGGAATTGGAGTGGTGAATCGTTGTACCAGTGCCATCACATAATGGGAGATGGGTTTTGAAGCCATCTAAGGGAAGGGTGGTGTAAGGTACCACACAGGTAGTCAAAGCGTGAGTCCTGGGAGTGTTAAATGGTCCATAAACGGTGTTCCTTGTACTCCCGTGGGGGCCTATAAAAATGGTATCTGGAACATAGGTGGCACATAAGGGTTCAGGATCTACTTAATGCTGTGGCTTGAGGGATTTGCTGATGATGATTCCTGGGGTGTAGATGATTCCTTTTACATGGTGGAAAGGGTACACATGAGACCTTCTATTGGAGGAGGAATGACAGGTGGAGGTCTAGAGTACGTACCTAGGAGATTAGAGTATTTTTAGACCAGTGGGATAATCTCAACATGTGTTGTGGTGTTTCTCTCGCATATCGTGGGAAATACATTTTTAGGATTGGCTGATGCGTTGAGGTTATAGTAGCTAAGTTGGTCAAGGGTGACCACCTTCCCATTGAATGGGAACATCATGATACATAATACTAAGGAGGTAACCGCCTTCATGGAATACATATAACTACTCCCCAAGAGAATGTTGTAGTCAAGTTGGGAATTTATGACTTCCACGTCAATCGTGACCATTTCCCCCCCTATCTTGACAGGGACATTCTGGTACAATTCATGTGGTTGGGATGGCCTACCATCATATGCGCGAAGAGAGATAGAGGATGGTGCTAACTTTGGGGAACCCAATATTTTACACATGTTGGAAGACATTACACACATGGATGTGCCTTCATCGATGGATGATGATGTTTTCGACTGTGATCGACACTTGGAAAGAGACCGATGAGGGTAGTCTTGGTTCACCCTTATCAAGATAAAAGATCACGAGGTTTGCGTTGGAAGGGTTGAAAAATCCAAATGCATTCAAAAATTCCTTTTGTTGGTAAGGGCATGATTAAAGTACTTCTAATGTTGACATGGTGGCTGGTGATTGTGATAAGTCATCTACAATGCTGTAGTTATGAGCAACCTTCATGTGGGGAATATGAGGGGTTTTCCTTAATGGTGATTTACGTATCCTCTATGCTTGCTTTGTTCTAGGTTGCTGTATCTACAAAGGTCCTCCTAAAGGGATGGAAGTCTCTTCAAGGAAAGGAGAGGTCTCAACACTGGTGTACCCTTTAGTATGAATATGTAGGTTGATTGATGCCGAATTCATATAAATTTTCTGGAAAGATACATCGCCTAGGGGGTGAGGATTGGGTTGTTGGGTAACTACCCCTTGGTTGGAAAAGGGTTGTTGTAAAACGTCTTGCTAAGGTTGTTGTACAAGAGGCACTTGAGGAGGGTTTGCAGGTGTCTATTTCTTGGATCCCAACATCTGCTGACAATAAGGGATGAGCGAACAATGGTGAGTGTAGTGACAATGGTGACAATGGTGAGTGTAGTGACAATCAAGTAGATTTTCCTCAAGTTGGAATTATTTCCTTGATTAGGGGGGTTACCCTCTTGCATGAGTTGGTTACCCTGATTTTGATTATGTTGGGGAGTTTGGTTGCCCCCTTTCCCTTGTTGTTGGGTTTGTATATTATTTCCCTTTTTATTCCCCTAATTCTAAGGGTTTCAAGGATTAGAAATATTCAACTGCTCAAATTGTTGAGTTTTCTAATGCATAGAGGGTTGAACAAAGTTGAATCCCATATGAGGCACGGGTTTCGCACCGAGAGAGTAGGGGTATGGGTAATATGGGTTGTACCCCGAGGGTGGGATATATGTTGGTTGCGCCACATATGATGTGGATATTGACGCAGGTGGTGCCATTTGTGGTTGAGGAACCAATGATACTTGTCTTGTACTTGGGTAAATAGGGTTGTATGTTCCATACTGAGGCTTCCCAAATGGAGGATTTGGTATAGTGTGAGTGGGATCCAACACAATGAGATCGGTGGATACTATGTCACCATGGGTGGTGGTGCTAGATTTGTTTGTGGGGGAACTTTACCTTTGGAGGAAATGGACCCAATAAGCACATCTATGGAATGTGACATCATTGTAACAAAAGTATCTAATGATCGATGCCGAGGTGCATCTGGTTACACAATGTACAAATAACTTGATTAGGAATATATGAGGTTAAAGTGTTGGGATTTCAGAATTACTTCTTCCTCTCTTTGTGACAGGTAGCCACATCCTTTGCGATATATGGTTGGAGTGATTTGATAAACCAATCCAAAAGGAAGGGAGGTTGAATGTTGATTTTGCATAAGGTCTGACAATAATTCCATTCATGGATATGGTTTGCTATGTGTTTTTTCGTGTTCTGTCAAAACTCTGTGAGAATTTCTAGGCCAAGATCATGTCTTATTGGTAACTGAAAATATGATAGGAATGATGTGGAAAGGGTCTAAAATGTGGTATGAGAATCTCTTACCAAATTCACATACCATTTCGCAGCTGTACTAGTTAGGGTTGTTTGGAAGAGACGGAGGTGGACCGAATCTTACACTATGATATTAGAGGAACACCATAGGTGGAAAGACATAATGTGGTTGGTGGGATCATCTCCCTGCTTCCCTTAAAATTTAGGGATATGTGAACGTAACGTTTTTGGAATATATGGCCAATTGGAATCATGAATTATGGGATCATTTACCAATTTGGCAAGGTCCAGAAGGTTAAAACTTGCCATGAATGATAAGTTGGGATTGGGGGCCTCCATGTTATTCTGAACGTTGTTTCCTTGAGGGGTATACCTTGGAATATGTGGCAGTGTTATTTATCTTATAGGAGAAGATCAATATGTAGTGTGGATTCCTCCTGATGGGGGAGAAGAAGGTGGGGTGTGCCCATGTGGAGGAGTAAACAATGGTGAACCTATTTTGCAATAAGAGGAGGGTAAAGGGTCCACACTATTTTTAAGTGGGGAGAGTGAATCAAGCAATGTGTATCCTCATTTATATGACCCAATCAAAGTGTCCTGGGAGTGTCCTAACCTGGTGATCTCCCTCGTGTGACATGGGGAGATAAAGGAAAGACACCCCTTAAGAGAGGGGAAATGACTTGCAATATGCGAGACTACCTTAGCGAGGGGGGGGGGTTGGTTCCTCAATGGTGGAATTATAGTTGTGAAATGAAAGTGATTGGTGATGACATAAACAAAATGTATACAAATCAAAATATTATTCCAACCATAATAGATGCAATACAATGCAAGATGTGAGTGATATGTGCAAATATATCTTAGTGCAATGGTGTCCACATGTTGGTTCTTTTTAAATTATGAGTTTAATGAGCTTGTACTTAGAAAATGACAACAAGTGAAAATTCCCTAAAAGTACCTATCATCCTTCATCTTAATTTAACTGGGCCTCCCAAAATCACAATTGATGGTGACAGTGTAATCCACGCAACAATTGACTAGTGGAGGTAACAAAGTTCCAGTTCTATCGACGATGGGACCAATGTTCCAATAGAGAATACTTGTCAAAACCCCCCATTAGCAATAGATAAATTTAGGAATCACTTGCAATCACAAGTGTTCCTTGGAAGTATCCTAATTTTGGCCACTATTTTTACCTTGCGTCACGTGTGGATCAATAGTTAGGCATGGGTAGTATATTATCGTCTCCCTAACAACAAGGTGAATGCCTCGTAGGGGAGAAAAGGGAAACTATACCTAGATTTTTACCTCATTGGGTGTTGGTACACACATATGATCTAGGATCTCTTTGAACACTTGCTTATAGTAGGATTTAAAAGTAACATAGAAGGAAACAATGATATGTTTCAAAAATATTCCTAATGAAACTAAGATATTGGGTGTTTTTTGGATGCCTAACCCAATAAACCTACCAAGCTAAAATGTTGTTTTGTGACCTCCTATTTAGTTGGTGAGCATCTCATAATGGTTGCTTCTTAAGGATTTTGTTGTGAATTAAAATGAGTGTAAGGGAGGTATTTCACACACTCCTTACTTTCTAATTCACAAAAATCACGAAGAGCATACTCGGTTGGAAAGAGTATTTAGGTCTCTTAGTGTGTGCTAGTGAGAATAAATATGTGATGAATGCAAATCATATTGTTGCAATTTAAAAGAAGTGCTCAAAACAAAATGATGGAAATTGTAAGTTGAGCTCTAAACAAACTAGTGATGCTTCCAAGAATAAATGCTAAGTGTGCATAGGAGGTATTTCACCCTTCACTCCCTTTTCTGATTCACATAAATTGTGAAAAGCATACTTGGAAAGAAAAGGGGCTTTAGGTCCTTTCTTGTGTGGACAAAGTGGATGCTAGACTACTTTAAACTAAAATATGTTAAAGCAAAAGAAACAACCATATAGAGTCTCGAATACTAGTGACAACAATGAGGTCCTAGGGGGAACCTCAAAGTTTCTTACCTAAGTTGATTTGGAGGGGGAATAACCCCTTTACTTCCTAATCTTAGCCTAGGTGGTCTAATTACTAAAGGAACACATAACCATTGTAATCTAATTAATTCCTGATTCATTATTGAGCAGCTAGTGGGCTGCAGACTATTGAGCAAACTGGTAAAGATCAAACAAATGAAAAACAACATGGAAATAAAATTTATAGTCGCGTTGTAGTGTGGTAGAAACACTCACTAGTGGATTGTAGCATGGGAGCAATGAAATAAAACAATGATGATTTGTGGCAGAAAATGTGTGTGGGCGAAAGATTGTTAAAATGCGCTATCAATTCATCCGTTGAAGGATTAAGCGCACAACAACGCCCCAAGAACGATGGGAACAACACTATTGTGTAAAATTATTGATATGACTGAATGAAGGATGGATTTCTAGTATCAAGGGGATGATCCTCTTCACTTGCAAGATACAAGAAACTAGAAATTAATCACACTTGAAACAACAAAATACACAAAAAAAAAATGAAAAAAAATGAAGTGGAGTCACCATTAATACTGTTGTGGAAAATAATGCACAAGAGTGCTTCCCACTTTGGGATGGGGCTAGGCCTTGTAGGCTGCAACAAGACCTAATTATTTGGAGCCCCTTTGTTTGGTTTATGGGACGACCCCAAGTGATCCTGAAATAGATTGTTAGAGGGAAACAAAACAAAACATGTAAAATGATAACAATACAAAAAAAATAATGAAAGGGAGAGAGGATGCATACTCGCAATGGTAAAGCTAATACAACACCTTGGAGAGGTGAGCTCCAAATGGAGGAAAACACTCTCCCTAAGGGATTCCTTTCTTGTCCAACAAAATTCTTCAAGTGTGGTTAATAAACTAACGTGTGAGAAGAGCACTTGCCCCTTGAGGGAAGGAGGCAAGGGAGATTTAGAAATGCTTGGCAAGAGGGAAGATGTGAGCTGAGGGGAATCTCAATCACAATTTCATAAACATAACATTTCTCTTCAATATTCTTACAATTAGCATGCCCATGGCCTTCTTTTAGAGGTCGAGAGGTGGCCAAGAAATTAAAATATCATAGTGTGAACCCATTAATTCATGTTTTGGCTCCAAAGTACACCGAGAGGAAATTTAAGGCAACCAAGTGTGTAAGAGGCCAAATTCAAATTCAAATGGGTAGGTGGAGCTTTCATGATCCATCAATGCATCGTTGGTGGGTGAGATCCCACCGTTTGTGTCAAACGCACGGATCTTGAAGGATTTTCTGCACTGCTACGTGGGTGTTATTATGGAGGTGCACACTGTAGCGCGAGTAACTAGAGTTTAACTTGTGTGATTTTGGGTTTTGGGTACATCTTTTTCTTGTTCTTATAGTTTTAAACTTCTTGAAGGTGTCTTCGACCGTGTGCATGCTATATGTTGATGACACTTTACCGTGTGAATCATGAAATTTTTGCATGTGTGCGAGTTTCTCATGATAACATGATGCACCTTCGACTGTAGGGCATGGTAAGCCAATGGGCCCTTGGGTATTTTTTATTATTATCTTATGGGTTTTATTATTATTATTTTATGGTCAGCTAAATATTATTTCTACTAATGGTTTTGACCCATTGTAAACTAATTTTGGTGAAAGAATTAGGATTGTAATCTAATATGAGTAAATACATTATGGGTTTGGATGATATGAATATTATATTATAAATGATGAAGATAATAAAATTAAATATAGAGGGGAATGACTCTTAGTTAGGTTGGTTTTTTTGTTTAAGGATTTTAAGCTTAAATCTTTGTGTAATAATGTGTGTGTCATTGTTATTTCTTGTGTTTTCAATTATGTTGGTTTTTCTTTTTTGCACGAGTTTTACTAAACTCTTTATCTAGTATCAGAGTGGGGTCATTGAATTTAGGGGGACACATTTGTTTCTAGGGTTTTTCTCATCCTATAAAGAGAAATGGTATCTAGGGTCTACGATAAACTTGTGTTTGAGTGGGAGATTTGCACATTGAATCTTGTGTAAATAAAATGGTGAGAAATTAAATAGTAGAAATAAAGAAATTTGGCTAGATTTAATTTATGGATGTTTAAGATGGAAGATATTGTAGATGGAGAGCAACGGGTTTCTTTCATTTAAGTAGAAAACCTACTAGTATGCCAAAAGGAGATTAGGAAAATATGGAAATCAAAACAAGAATCACATTTTGATTCTGCCTCTAAGATTTGATGTTGTTGAACATCTCTAGATAAGACAATGCAAATAAGTGGTGGGATAAATTGGGGAATTTGTATTAATTGAATTCCATGGAAAAATGTTATTTATTCAAAAGAAATATCTTCCTAGGGTGAAAGATGGTGAATCCATGATAGAGCATCTAAATGCATTTAATGCTTTTGGAAGTCAACTTGTCTATGTTGATATTAAGATGGAGGAATAAGATGAGTGTATTAGTTTGTTATGTTCTTTTCTAGACTCTTGGGATAATTTTATTGTAGCAATTGGTAGTACTACTCAATCCACATTAAAATTTGAGGTTGTAGTTGCATCCTTGTTATTATAAGAAATGAGTAGAAAATACATGGAGCATGTGACCAAGGATATTTTTATCTATGAGAGGTTCTCCCAAAGAGAGGAAACATAAGTCTTCTTGGAGTATATCTAAATCTAGAGGTAGATCTCAACCTTGAGGACAATATATATGCATATGTTTTAAATGAGGTAAATTTGATCATTGTAAGAATGATTGTGGATATAATAATGTTGATAAAAGTAAGGGATTTTATGGTGCCCCTTCCATAGAAATGAAAACCTCAATGGAAGAATAAGGTGATGTTTAATTGGAATTTACAGGTACACACGTTGATCATGATGTATGGTTGATCAAGTTGGGTTCTTCATTTCATGTGATTCCTCATGGGGAGTGGTTTTGTGAATATATTTGGATACTAACATGACACATGTAAGTAATATGGGTGGTATATGTGTGCATACTATATTTCAAAAGGACATATACAATATGGTTTGAAGAGAAATGGTGTTTACAAGGAAGTTCATATTAGAGCTTTGTACAAGATGTTGGGAATAAATTTTAATGATGTATGTAATGATTCTATAATTCTTGAGGACAAAAATGAAGAATATAGGACCCATACTCGCCTTGAAGAAAAGATAATTCCATAGCATCAAATACTAGGACATTTTGGAGAGAAGGGAATTTAAACATTACATGGTAAATATAAGGTGCAAGGTATGTTTGATTTTTGATTAGATTTCAATTTTTGTGAATATTATATATATGGTAAATATAATTGGGTGACATTCCCATTTGATGCTAAAAGAGAAAAATGAATATTGGAGTTAAGACACTGATGTGTTTGGACCTATTTGTGTTCCATCACTAGGTAAATTTTATGTTTCATTTGTTGATGATTTCTCGAGGAATGTATGGTTCTATTTCCTCTATAATAAATTTTATGTTTTAAATAAATTTAAATAATATAAAGCTTTTATAGAAAACCAGATAGAGAAGAAAATAAAGGTGTTGATTGTTGGGATATAATAAACCCACTTAATACTTATGATAAAATATTTAATTATTATTTGATTAATTTCCTACCCACTATCCTAGATAGTTGGCATCCACTTGCACCACATGGTCAACACTTGCCATATATACCCCAGCAGCGCTTTTATCCTGATTCTGGTTTGATCTTGTTGTCCGCCGATTGCACAATAGCATCAGAAATCTTCTGAAAGCTGTCTCCTCACTTGAGAAAGTGGGAGAGGTGTGACCTTGGGGGCAAGCACAAAGCTAGGTACTGTCACCTACTCCTAGCTCCTCCGTTTAGGCTAACTCCTAATGAATCCAAGGGGGTAGTCCCTAACAAAGAGTTTTCTATGGCTCAATGTTTAAGTTAATTTTTTGATGTTTTTGGATGCGGATGGGTGTTGTTTAGGAGTTAATGTGATTTTAAATGATTAATGTGATGAATTGAACATAAGACAAAGAAATCCACGTTGCTATCACCAGAATTAAAAGATAGACAAATATTTGAGAGCTTCATGAAATAGATAAAGCATTCACATATATGATTTATAATCAAACATTCAACAAACAAATGGCCCAGATTATTAGCAGTGCGCACAAGATAGGACCAGTGCCTATGGAGTCAACTTATCAGAGATGATTCAAATGTAAATATGATGTGAATCCCAAAAGATGCCAGTGAATGTTAGGTTTTGTAAGTGCTCTTGGTAAGTTTTAAGAGTTTTTACTTGTGATCTTTGCTGTGTGTACAAGATAGGACCAGTGCCTATGGAGTCAACTAATCAGAGATGCTTCAAATGTAAATATGATGTGAATCCCAAAAGATGCCAGTGAATGTTAGGTTTTGTAAGTGCTCTTGGTAAGTTTTAAGAGTTTTTACTTGTGATCTTTGCTGTGTGTACAAGATAGGACCAGTGCCTATGGAGTCAACTAATCAGAGATGCTTCAAATGTAAATATGATGTGAATCCCAAAAGATGCCAGTGAATGTTAGGTTTTGTAAGTGCTCTTGGTAAGTTTTAAGAGTTTTTACTTGTGATCTTTGCTGTGTGTACAAGATAGGACCAGTGCCTATGGAGTCAACTAATCAGAGATGCTTCAAATGTAAATATGATGTGAATCCCAAAAGATGCCAGTGAATGTTAGGTTTTGTAAGTGCTCTTGGTAAGTTTTAAGAGTTTTTACTTGTGATCTTCACTTATGGTAGTTGGATGTCCTAATCGATAATACCTTCAGTGGCTCCGTTCGAAGACATGACGGACCTGTCTGGGGTCAAAGGTAAGTGTTCAATAACTTAACTACCAGTGCCCAGATTAGGTAGCCTGGCGCCCACACTTGGAATTTGTCCACATGCCTCGGTATTTATCGAACAACGTCGGTGCATTGGTTATGGGGAAAAGTTTTAGTTAAGTTCCTCTTGTGAGGTTTAGAGATCCAATGCCGTTTTTGGGTATTCCGATCTAGGATCGGTCAGAGCATACTCCGGCAAGGAGGAAAGGGGATTAATTAATTAAAAGGGGTGTGAGTTGCGAATTTTATTAAGTTAATTAATTAAAACTCTTCGACAGAGAGCGCTCTTGACCTCGTCTTATGACCGTGGTTCAAGAGACTTAGCTAATCTATATGAAGCTAATGCAAGGATTATGCAAATCTAAAATGCTCTCCGATAGAGAGTGCTCTTGACTTGTGTTAAGTTCAAGAGTCTTACTTATGGATTATTAATTGATTAAACAAGAACAAGATGATATTAGTTGCTTGAACTCTCCGATAGAGAGCACTCTTGATCCACCTTATGGTGAGATTCAAGAGATTTAAGTAGTTGATTAATCTTAGAAAGATAAACAATTTAAACTGAATAATCAACTTAGCAATGATGAATTAACAATTAATTATCTAAGCATGAGATATAATGAATGATGAAAACTAGCACTACTCAAAGCATACACACAACACAAGCCTCCCCAAATGGGGGAGGAAGAGAGTGGGGACTTAAAAACCCCACTCAAATAGAGATCTTTTATTAAATTTTATACAATGTGCTTTAAGGAACCTGATCCTTGAAAGGACTTTTCAGATAAAGGTAAAGTAACTCTACAAAAATTATAACCTGTAAAAAGGAGAGTGCCTTGTATTTTTACTTTTGAGATCTTTTATTAAACTTTGAAAAAGGAAAAGGGAAGAAGTTGAAGAGAGTAAAAAGAACAAAAGGAAAGAGAGCTGAAACAATAGAAGATGAGAGAGAGAAAGCAAACAAACTAAGCAAGGATCAAAACCAAAGAAAGGGAAGAATAGGGCAGCCAACTAAGAAGCTAAGGGATGAACAAAATTGAAGAAAACGGGACATCGAACAATGAAATAAGTGGCTGTCATAAAAAGTGCAAAACGGGACAGCGAACAATAAAATAAGTGGCTGTCATAAAAAATGCAAAAATGGGACAGCGAACCATGAAATAAGTGGCTGTCATAAAAAGTGCAAAACGGGATAGCAAACCATGAAATAAGTGGTTGTCATAAAAAGTGCAAAATGGGACAGCGAACAAAAAGTAAAAGAAATGGCCAAAGCAAGGTTAAAGGAAGCCCAAAAACTAGGGCAAAAAGAGGCAAACAAAGGAAGAAAGCTAGGGCACACTAGGGCTGTCCAAAATGGAGAAAAGGGATGGTAAAAGAGAGAAAAAACGGGGCAGCGATGAAGAAAAAGTGAGAAAATGCAAACACATCAAGGAGGAAAGTGGCTAGCAAGCAAGGAAACAAAAGAAGTCAAGGAGCAAAGGGAGAACTAGAGGAAGGAAGTTCGGTAACCAAGAAGTATTTAAATTTATGAAAGAATTTGAGATGGAACTTTGGAGGAAGATCTCCTTGTTTTTTCCTCTTGGAAAAAGCCAAACTCTCTGTAGGTCCTAAAAGTCAACAATGTTAGAAGGTTCTTATGATGATGGAGATGAGTTTGATGCAGTTGAGCTCGCACCCTTCTCCAAATGGCGAGATCTGTAAAAACAATCCAACTTGATATCTAGTGAGATCAAACAATAAAAACTAGTATGCTAGGAATATGCAAATCAAGATCAATACTTCATATAACTGAATATTTGTACCCATCTAGATTATGATAAACTTTGCATAATAAACCAACTTGACAGTAGCAAATGGTAAATCTTATGTTCTAATAATAGACTTCTAAAGCTAGTTGTTTGATTCAACACATAAATAACAAATTGAAAGCATGGAAAAAAATCACCTCATACAACACATCCACCAATGAAGAGACAATCCTGCAGACCTCCAAAGTCTAAAAGATTTATTCAATGAAATTATGATTACAATTTTTGTAGAGTTTCTATGCCCAAAATTCCATCATAATAGAGCTGAAAGAGCCTCTATTTAACAAATGAGAGAGTACTAAAACCCTAAAACCAAAAAACCAACCCTAACCAGCTTAGCCACGTAATAAAGAGCCCAGACCTAAACCGGAGAACCGAGAGTGAGGGGAGGCCTCCACCCAGGCATTAAGGCACCCCCACTCCAAACCTGTGCACTAAAAACAAGCCAAGGATGAGGCCACACGCGTGAGTCTGGATGTAGGTAAGCTCATCCTTTAGGTCTGGCAGGAGCCTGAGCTAGGTTTGGGAAGCCCACTGATAGTGTAAGCTTCAGTCTTCACCTCGATCAAATCACTGGACCAATGAGAGCTCTCCATATCATCTTTAGCTGGAGATGACATGTCTGATAATTGATAATAAATTAATTGCTCTCTTAATGATGACTGAAGCTGAGTTATGATAACTCCAATCATCATAAGTGTTCCATAAGATGTCATTTAGCCTTTTATTTTACTGAATTTGGATTAATTTGGAGAGTTTTAGTTTTTTTCAAAATAATCATTTTTTTTAATAAAAATAAATTTTTAATAAAAATAATTTTTTTTACTAAAAATCATTTTTTTACTCAAAACTGACTTTTTTGAGTAAAAAGGCATTATGTGTCCGATTGCTGATCAGAAAGTTGGTTCTGACTGGCTGGCTGATCAAGAATGATTTTTGACTTAAGGTTAGAGCCTTCAATCACTGAATTCTGAGTTCGGATCACGGATGGGTTTTTGCCATTTAATTTATGGAAAAATTAACCCAAAAAACTTAGGAAAAGTAATTAAAAATTAAAAAATTAAAAAATAAATTTTCACTGTTCGAAATAGATTTTTTTCGAATTTTTTTTATGTGTCTAGATGACTTAGGAGACGACCATGATCTATCTAAATAATGTCTAGTAGGCTTATAACACTCAGTTGGGCTCTAATAACCCCCCAAGGCCCAGAATTCAACATTGGGCATTCCAGCTTTGGAGGAAGCGGGAGAAAACCTCGTCAATTATACTCAGCCGAAGGCAAAGCATAATTGTCAGGGGCAAAAAACTCCCTGGAATACCCTATTTGAGATTCTATGTCTCAGGAGACCGAACCACTCAAAAATATGCTACTAGAACATTTTATTACAAGCCCGGCGGGGCCATGGTCAAAATTATTCAAATAAAAAAGTGACTAGCCAATATTGGCTAGACATGCAAACGGATCAACTGATACACTGGAATCAGACTTTGAACAAGTCTGTCAACTGGTGGCTCCTCAGGTAACCCAACTATGGTACAAAAAGTTGGATAATAGATTTTATCCACTTTATTGACTGCCAGAATTAGCAACTGCGCTTTCCTGTAGATTCTGCCTTATACTACTTTATTCCTTCTTTTCAGTGGATAAGATAAATCTAGCCAACTAGCCAACTACTATATTTTGTGGCCAATTCATCCTCCATGATTTTCTCTCCATATTCCATGATTAGAAATATTTCCTTTACACATAATCACTCACTCATTCCTTATCCAATTTGTGAGCTCTTGGTCTAATTCAGAAAATGCTTTATTCCCCTATGGGGGTTTATCATATTTAGTAAGCCTACTTTATGAGCTAGCATGAGTTGTCTCTGAGCAACTCTATTTTCCTTTATAAGGATGTATTACCTATGTAATAATATCAATAATCATTCATTGATCATTCCTAATGTGTGTTCATGATTATTCTTCTTCTCTCCTTATGTTAATTCTCTGTAATTCTTTGTGAGATTAATTATGTGCCTAGATCCTTAGCTTGTTTATAGAATTACTATTTCCTTCAAGGACTTAGAATTATGACATGGTATCAAATATATACATGATATCAGATATTTTAGAGCTCATTAATTAATCCTTCTTTTCAGATTTGTAGGTTTATTTTACAGGTTCAACTTCAAATGGATTCGAGAATATCAGTTCCTCTTCTTGCTCCATTCACAAACTATTTAGAGTGGAAATTAAATATGATTTCATCTCTTAAGAGACAAAATATCTATGAGATATCTATTGGATCCGGTGAAGAGTCTTATGAAGAGCTAAGTGATTGGTTGAATGATTGTGATAGAGATTTTGGAGCTATGTGTCTAGATATTTCTCCAAGCATGCACCACCTTATTGATTCTGCTAAATACTCAAAGGATCTTTGGACAACATTTGATAGAGTTTTGGGCAAGCACAATGAGGATCCTTATAGAAAATTGGAGAGCCCCTCTAGCTCCTCAATGCTTTCTCTCTCTCAATATGTCTAAGCCTCTATAGTCTCTGATGAAGTTGTTCATGATGAAGAAGTCTCTCATACAGTTCATGTTGCTACCATTCTCTTTGATTCGAATGCTTCCTCTTTCTATCAAGAAGCAAAGATTGAAGAGACATCTTTTTTTGTATATCTTGAAGTTGAAGATATTGATTCATCTTCTTATGATGCTAATAATGAAGAATACGTGACTAATGGAGCTTCCATTTCCATTGTTGATGATTCTCTCACACATTCAATTTTCTTTATGTCTTCTATCATCGATTTTGAGATCCATATGCCAGATCCTTCACGCTTTGTGCATACCTCTCTTCTTGATGGTGCACAACTCAATGTCTTCTTGGATGATTTCTTAGCTAGATCAAATCATATTTGTGTCATTCCACTCACCATACTTGACCCGATGCACTTCAATAACTCCTCCTTTGTTCTTGTCACTCATTCTCAGATCCTCCTTGAAGATTTTGAACATCACTTTCTTTCCTCACATACTTCTACCAAAGAGGATTCTTTATTAGTTTATGCTCTAGAATTTGATCTATTTTCTTCTCACGAGTCTACTGATGTGCTAGTATGTGTTCCTTTGGATACCTTGGAACCTAGATCAATTTATGGAGTCTTTGCATTCGTACTCTCTGATCCTAATCCTTATCTATGTTCCTACATGATCACTTGCACACATCCTCTCAATGAAAATGAAGCTGGATATCTTATGGATATCTTGGACACTTATTTCACCTATCTGGAGCTGATTTCATATCTGCTGGTATGCAGTTCAAGTCATATCATCATCTTGGAGCTGATTACAAATCTCAAGATCTTTTAGTCTTTCTTACACATCATTGGATCTCAGTTGTTTTACATGGTCCCAGTTTCCATCTTGCAACTCTTTATGTTTTTGATCCAGGTGAGCAGATTTCTATTCTTCCTAAGAAGAAGATTCCTCCAAACATCAACATTTAGTTTGGAGCAACATAAAAAAAAATTCAACATTTTTGTTTTTCTTTTCATGTCCTTTCTTGAGGGAGGATTTTTACCATGTGGTTTTTCCTCTTTCCCCAGTTCTTCGGACAAGATAAATTGTAAATGGGTGACCATAGCCTTGTTGCTGGGTCCTATATGCATCTATATTTCTGATTATTTCAGAGATATCATCATAAATTCATAATTAAGGGGGGGTGTTGGGATATAATAAACCCACTTAATACTTAGGATAAAATATTTAATCATTATTTGATTAATTTCCTACTCACTAGACTAGATAGTTGGCATCCACTGGCACCACATCGTCAACACTTGCCATATATACCCCAGGAGCACTTTTATCCTGTTTCTAGTTTGATCTTGTTAGAATTAGCAACTGCGCTTTCCTGTAGACTCTTCCTTAGACTGCTTTATTCCTGCTTTTCAGTGGATAAGGTAAAGTTAGTCAACTAGGAAACTACTATCTTTTGTGTCCAACTCATCCTCCATGATTTTTTATCCATATTTCATGATTAGCATTATTTTCCTTTACACATCATCACTCACTCACACCTTAGCTAATTTGTGAGCTCCCGGTCTAATTAGGAAACTACTTTATTCACCTATGGGGGCTTATCATATTTAGTAAGCCTACTTTATGATCGAGCATGAGTTGTCTCCTAGAAACTCTATTTTCCTTTATAAGGATGTACTACTTATGTAATCATGGATGTTCATGATTATTATTCTTCTCTCCTTATTCTAATTATTTGCAATTCTCTGTGAGGTTAATTGTGTGCCTAGATCCTTAGCTTGTTTATAGAATTCCTTTTTCCATCGAGGATTTAGAATTCCGATATTGATTATAGATAATGGTGGATATTTTTGTGGACATGAGTTTGAATAACTTTGTAAGAAGCATGGAATAGCAAGGAGAATATTACTCTACGCACACCTTAACATAATGGAGTTACTTAAAGGATGAAAAAGGAACTAATGGAAAATACAAGAAATATGTTTATTGGTGCAAGGTTATCATAGTAATTCTAGGCACAGGTAGTGGACATTGCATGTTACTTGGGAAATTAATTAACTACATCAATACTAGTTGAAAAAACTTTGCATGAGGCATGGATTGATAAAAAAACCCTCTCTTAAACATTTGAATGTTTTTGGATGTGATACTTATTTGCATGTTCGAATGGAAAATAAGAGTAATATGGATAATAAAATTGAAAACTATATGTTTACTGGTTATAAAGATGGTATAAAATGTTATAAACTTTGGAACCTAGTAACTAAGAAGACTACTTATAATTGGGATATTTTATTTGGAGAGGTTGATTAAGTTTTTGCTAGACAAGTATTCCAACCAAGAGAAGAAGAACCATATAAAATAGAGTTTGAGTTAGATGTTGAGAATTTGACTCAATAGAATATGAACCAGAAGAGGAAGAACCTCAAACTTTAGTCTTGAGAAGATTAGTTCAAGGAAGTTGGAAAATAGAAATGTACACCCTAGATTATTTTCATTCTAGTTTTGTTTTAACTATTACTGATGATAATACTATAATTGTTAGGGAGGAAGTGGATTCCGAGAATAATAAACTTTGGAAGAAGGCAATGGTTGAAGAAATAGATTCCTTATATAAAGTTGAGACCTAAGATTTAGTTGAAGAGTAGGATAGAAAAGAAATCTATTGGTAGAAAATGGGTGTTTAAGAAGAAGTTGAATGCAAAAGATAAGGTATATAAGTCCACAGATCATCTAGTAGCAAAGGGATATTTATAGGTGTAGGGAATTGAATTTGTTAAGGTTTTTCCCTTCTTGTTAAATTCATTTCTATTAGATTTATTTTGTATATTTCCATTGGTTTTGATCTTGAATTAGAGTAGATGCATGTAAATACATCATTCCTACAGGGTGATCCTGAAGAAGAGATTTACATGAAATAACCAAAGGATTTTTAAATAATTGGAAATGAGGAGTTGGTTTGTAATATGAAGTCCCTACATGGATTAGAAATATCACTAAGAATGTGGTATCAAAAGTTTGATACTTATATATTACCACTAGGCTTCTCAAGAAGCAAAGTTGTGTGTATTCCAAGCAGGTTGATGACATTTGATTCATGTGGTCTTGTATGTTGATGATATCTTTTTGATTTGAATAACAAATAAATAATTAATAATTTCAAATCTCAATTGTCTTATAAATTTGATTTGAAATATCTTGCTGCTACACATTTTATTTTTGGCATGGAAATGATAAGAGATCGAGAAAACATTAAACTCCTTTTGAATCAAAGTAAATACTGAGAGAATATTTTATATGTTTAATATGAAAGAATGTAAACTAGTAAAGTTCCCCTATTTTTACATACACGAAGATTTGAAATACATTTTATAATGGATAAATTATAGGAATTGAAACAATAGTAACTGCAAGAGTAATACATCACAATTAAATGTCTCCAATCTAAGCAACACTATCATCCCTATTATTCCAAGGCAAATTTTAGAGAATGTAATGAAACTCCCGGTTTGCAAAAATGGAATTTATTTGAAACATGATATCATTGATCGAGATACTTGCTTCCCCTCACAAACACTCCATGTTAAATATTGACAAGGAAAAAAAATTACCTCATTAATTAAAGTTTTTTTTTTAACAGAAACTATAGAGGGGGGAATATATAAAAGTTAGCTGTGCACAACCATTCATTACAGACATGGTGAACCAGAGTTTCTGTGCATAGCAAAAGAGCTGCACAAAGGGACTATCCACTGTGTTTCCCAAAACACTTCAAAATGAGTTTGTTCAAAACATTTAAAGCCGTGGGTTGTATAAACCCTTACATACTGATTACACAAAAATAGACAGAAAAAAATTCAAACATAGCTAGACAGATGAAGGATAAGGATTGCCTCTTGGGTTTCTTGGCTGGACGACTGATTCTTCCTCCATTGGAAGCGCGGCATCATCAGTGGCTGCATTGACTCTGCTGCTCTGGTTCATGGATATGAATCTCTGGAGGTCCTCTTGAATGCTATCGACTTTCCCCATTATTTCACGAAGATTACTTTCGTTGTCATCGATGCGAGAGTCGTGGTTACTGATATGAAGTGAGGTATAGTTGACTGTGTTTTCCATTTTTTTTACTACCCGATCCATCTCTCTGTTGTCCATAACGCTGATGGAGAGTAATTCATACAATCTCCTTAAGTTCTTTTTGATGTCCATCATCCCCACGTTTTCACCATCCTGAGCCATTTTTCCAGCCTCTGTCAATAAGGTGATTCGGGCGAACTGGTTCTGTATAGCTTGAACAGGACTTGCAGGAGCTGAGAGACTATTGAGGCAGAATCTGAGCACAAGGAGTTCCTTAAACAGTAGTAAGTCGTCACTTCTCCCACAAGCCAAAGTGCCCATGGCTCCCTCTTGCCACCCTGTACACTTGCAACCTATGACCGAGCTGCTTCCCCAATTGCCGAAGAGAGAGCCTGAACCAGGAGTGACTGCTTGAGAAATTGAGAGGGAGCTACACAGACAGGGGGAAAAGGCTGCAAGAGCCAACCTTTCCTTCACCACTGAGCGAGTAAGCGGGAGAACCTGCCATGGGAGGCCTTGCAGTCTCCCTTCTCCAATGCCTGTAACAGTATTCAGCAGAAATCACAGATCATCATATAATCCAAGGCCAAGAAAGAAAAGGGAATGGGAGATCATATCGCTGCCTACTGAGGCCATGGAGAAAAATGAGATAAGATCTTGAGCATGCGGGAGGGAAATGGAGATATCCCCGAAATGAAGAGCATTTAAAACCACTGCCTTCGAAGGATGGAGAAGACAGCGAGGGGGCCACGCGGCAAAGGAAGGAGGAAGGGGAGGACTGAGCAGTAAATGAGAGGAGACGATGAAGAGGAGGCCAGCTAAGAAGTGACGGAGGGCGTCGAATAGCGTGAAGGAGGGAGAGATAAGGGGCGGGGGAGGGAAAATGGAGGAGAATGGAAGGGGAAGGAGGAAAAGGGGGGGGGGGGGGGAAAAAAAGCCCAAGAGAGGGGGGAGGAGTAGGATCCCATGGGTAAAAAAAGGACTAGGCCCCTTACAATGTTTAATCAATAGGCTAATCCACTTGAGATGGCCATTCATAGAAAACTTGCCGGATGTTTGCTTGAGATGAGGGAAAGTGTAGGCTTGACTTCTCATTACGGAACATATTTAAAAGTGGGAGAATTCCCATTTTGCTTTAATTGACCTTGAGGGATGGAGGCCCCCAAGTTGGTCATACTATCCGCTGCAGTGTTATTGTTTCTGAGAATATGAAATGGTTCATAGGAGCTGAGCATAAGAAGTTTAGCTTTATTGTACAGACGACGGCAATTGACTGCTCCCTTGGGGTATCCATTGATCAATTTGGATATGACGTGCTTTGAATCTCCAAATATCAGAACCTTTTGATAGTTTTTATCCTGAAGGATTTGTAGACTTTGGAGGAGAGCCAACCACTCTGCTTCATTGTTAGTTCGAGTCCCTAAACCCCAAGCAAAAGTTTGTTCTATTTGTCCTCCGGGATCCAGAAGGATCCCCCCCACTCCTACTGCCCCTGGGTTTCCTTTCGATGCGCCATCGAAGAAGAGAGCAAAGGAATTCTTCTCCATAAGCCATTTTTTGAAATCCTTGCAGGGAAGACATATCTACCAAGGGAGAGGTCTCCATAATGAATCAGATCCGTTATTGATAATTTTGGACTGAAGTGGGCTCCTTTCCTTCAGGAAGTTCCTGCACCAAGTGGAATAAGGGTCAGGGATGGCCTCTTTAGCTGGGAAACTAATATTGCTTGATGCGAATTTTTCAGCTGTCATTCCAATAGTTTTTGCAGCTATTCGGGCTGGGACTACTTTTTGATCTTTGAATATAGCCTTATTTCTAGCAATCCAGAGTTGCCAGCAGAGATTCTTTGGAATGGAGGCCCAGAGACGACTCAAGATTGGTTTCTTGATTAGAGAGACAGGGAAGTACTTGTTCCAGTCTGCAAAGAGTTGGGCTACTGAGTCAGGGAAGTTTAGAGCCATACCTGGGGGGAGGACTGACCTCCAAACCAGGAGGGAGGAGTTGCAATGGAGGAAAAGATGACTGATGGTCTCTTCATCCGAATTACATAAAGCACATCTTGAGGGGCCATTGATGCCTCTTTTCCTTAAATTCTCGGCTGTGAGAAGCTTATTATGGAGGAGGATCCAAATGAAACTATTTACTTTTGGTATGCTGTCTGTGTGCCATACCTTTTGCCATATTTTGCCTGCTCTAGGTGGTTCCATGGATATTTTCTGATATCCTTCTTTGACATTATACTTCCCAGTTTTCCCCCAACCGAAACGGTCCTTTGCTGAGACGCTCGTAGGGGATAGCCCATGGAGGGAGGAGAGAAGAGAGTCTGCAGCGTTAGCCAAATGGACTGGGGGGGATAATTTCTTCCAGCCAATCCAGAGCCCTTTCGAGTCCCATTGTGAAAGATCAAAGAGGGTGGAGATCCCCTGCTCACTTGCCCATTTAGCTAGGAGAGATTGGTCTGGTAGCGAGGATCGAGGAGGCTGTCCCAAGATATTGCTTTTCCATATGTTAATCCTTTTCCCATTTTCGGGGATCCAGTAGAAGTCTTCAAGGATTATATTAAGAGAAGCTTTGCATAGTTGCCAGAGATTTGTTCCTTGGCCAACCCATGCGTTATCCAGCTTTTTTGACCTGGGTTTCCTTATGTATTTCTTCCTGATGACTTCCTTCCACCATTCCTTTCTTCCTGTGATCAGTCTCCAAACCATTTTATCTCCCATGGCTTTTCCCATTTGCTCAGGATCTCGAATGCCTATACCACCATGTTTTTTAGCTTGCTTAACCGTATCCCATTTTACAAGGTAAAATTTTTTTGTCTGAACTTTTCCACCCTGCCACAAGAATTTTTTAATTTCCTTGGATATGCTGTTCATGACGTTTCTGGGAGCAAGAACCATGGAGCTAGTGTAGATGGGGTAAGAGGAGAGGATAGAACGGATTAAAACAGTATTTCCTGCTAAATTCAGCCATTTCGATCCCATGGATTGAATTTTGTCTTTAATTTTATGAATGACCGGGGTCCACATTGATGAGGCCAAAAGTTTTTTGACTATGGGGATGCCTGGGTAGATGAAGTGGGTCCATGAAGAATTTGCTTTTATTTGGAGAAGTTGAGAGATGCGACTAAGGATTGGGGTTGGGCAGTTTCACCCATAAATTTGACATTTGTTCATATTTACTGCGCTCCCAAAGGCTTGAAGAAAGAGTCCAAGAGGACTGAGAAGGTTCCTGGCTATTTGGATGGAGGCAATTCCCAGGAGGATAGTGTCATCGGTAGATAAGGCATGGTTGATAGGAGGAACTCCCCACCTGAAGGAGAGGCCTGGGAGGGTTCCTTCATTTTGGAGTTTGTTCATTTTCCTGCTAAAAGAGTCAGCAACCAAAATGTAGAGGAAGGGGGAGAGCGGACATCCTTGCCTTAATCCATGAGAGGCTTTAAAGAACTCTGAAGGTCTTCCATTTATAAGGGGGGCTATCCAGGGAGAAGTGATGTAAGCCTAAACCTACTTGATGAAAACTAGAGGGAACCCAAACTTGCCAAGAACTAGGAAAATAAATTCATGCCTCAGCCTGTCAAAAGCGTTGGCCAAATCCAATTTTATAGCCATTACGGGATCACCCCTTTTGTAGCTGGAGTGGATGGCCTCCTGAACCAAAAGGATATTGTCACTAATTTGCCTGCCCAAGATAAAGCCCCCTTGATTTGGAGAGATAAGAGAGGGGATGATTTGCTTGAGCCAAAGAGACATCACTTTGGAAAAGATTTTGTATGACGCATTGCATAAGGAGATGGGCCGAAATTTTTTGATGGAGGTGGGGTTACGTTCTTTCGGAATCAGGGCCAAGAAGGTGGAGTTGGTTGCGCCTCCCATATTACCTTTTTCCATCCAGGAGATGAGATGCAGCAGGTATTTCTTGATCAGGGACCAAAAGGTTCTATAAAAACGGATAGGGAAGCCGTCCGGGCCAGGGGCTTTGTCCGAGTGCAGGCTCCATATAGCAGTTTTGACCTCGGATTCCGAAATGGGGGATTCAAGCCTAAGTTTTACCTCAGGATTGATGAGGGAGGGGATATCAGAGACCATTTCCTCCATGAGGTGTTGGGAAAATTGCTCCTCGTCATTATACAAATGATTAAAAAAAGTCCTTACCTCAGTGTTGATGGCTGCTTGCCCTTGGATGAGAGTGGCGTCCTCAGCTTTTAGCTCACTCATGGTGTTCCATCGTTGTCTGTCTCTGCATTTATTTTGAAAAAATTTAGTATTCTGATCCCCCCTTGTAGCCAAAGGATGCGTGATCGCAGCCTCCATGCTTCCGCTTCTTGCCTTAAGATTTTCTGCAGAGTCGTTTCCAACTCTATCTCCTTGATGAAGTGATTCTTGGTAATCATGTTTGTTTCCATTTCAGCTTGGAGGGCCTCCATATCTTTTAAATTTTTTTCCTTTTGCTGCGCTGGCTCTTGATAATGATTCTTGACCCACGATTTAAGATCTTCCTTGACTCGTTTCAGCTTCTGTTCCCATGAGAAATCAGGAGATCCTGGGATGAAACAACGCTAAGCATTATAAATGATGTCTCTGACCCCTTCAGACTCCAGCCAAATCTGATTGAATTTGAAGGGGAGAGGGCCTAGGTTTTCCATTGGAGGAAAAAAGAGACTTATAGGTTTATGGTCGGAGACCGCAGCGCACAAAATTTTTGTTTCCGGATAAGAGCTGATGAGATGTGTGCTGACCAAGAATCGATCCAATCTAGCTGCTATATGTCCTGGTCCTGTTCTTTTGTTGTTCCAAGTATAGACACCATTTTTAGGTTTGATGTCTGTGAGAATCCAATGAGAGATCAAGTCTTCTAGCCTCTACCCAAACGGATCTCTTACCTTAGTACCTCCTCTACGCTCATCTGCAGATATAGTTACATTAAAGTCTCCTACTATATAGCAAGGAAGGAGCTTTTTGTCTTCACATTGCTCCTCGAGAGAGTTCCAGAACCTTTCCTTCTGAGCATTCAGGGTTGGGCCATACACATTCCCAATCCAAAATTTTTTTTTGCTGTTTTTGTCTTCAAGTTTTATGAATAACCAATTTATATTTTCAATGGCCGTGAGCATTTCATATTGATCAGAGTTCCACCAGCATAAGAGGCCTCCTGAGGCTCCATTGGCACTGGTGGCTAAGCCTGTCCCTTTTGACCAGATGCTTTTGATTGTTTCTAAGCTGTCTTCAGCTGCTTCTTTTGTCTCCTGGATGAGGATAATAGAGGCAGATTCCATTGTTTTAAATCTCTTGATAACTTCTAATTTCTGATAACCTCCCAAACCTCTACAATTCCAGGAGACTACTTTCATTAATATTTCCTGAGTTGTTTAAGGGCCTTGTCTTTCTCCTTCTTTTCTTCTTCAACACTTAGAAGATATTTGTTTGCTGGCACATTTTTGACTAGAAAGTCTAGATTGGACTGCTTTCCTGCTGCCTTTTCCCTAGCTGCCTCCTGTTCTCTGATGACTTTGTTGGATTTCCTTCCTTTTCTGGATAGCGGTTCCTGTTCCTCTACTGAGGTATCTGTTATTTCTTCTGAGCTTACTTTGGCCCTTGACCTTGTAACGGAGCCTTCAAAAATTGGAACAAGATCCTTCCTTTCCGATGAACGTGCTGGTTCCTCGTTCTGAGCTTCATTTTCCTGGGGCTATGGTGCTGGATCCGAGGGATTGGGATCTTTCTGCTTCTCCATTTTCGGGATAGTTTCCTGTTCTTCTTCTTCTTGTGTTTCCTCCTCCAAAGCCTCATATCTATTTTTGGTGGTGTTCTTTGCCACATTGGTCTATTGCTTTGCTACCTTGACAGTTTTTTTCCTGCTGGCTACGTTCCATCCTTCATTTGCAGGGCTGTCAGAGATGGGTTTCTCCGGCTTCTTCGGACATGACTTGGAAAAATGGCCGTATTCATGACAGTATTTTCATTTAAAGAGGATTTGCTCATAATCTACCGTCTACAGATGAGTCCAACCATCAATGGATATATTAATGGATTCTGGCAAGCCTTTTTCGAGGTCAACTTCAACACAGATACGGGCACAAGAGAACATTGGGGCTTTTGGCTCAGATTTGTCAACATACTTCCCTAGGGTATTCCCTATTGCTCGGAAGTCCTGATCATTCCAGCAGTGGAGAGGGAGATGAGGAAGCTTAACCCAGACTGGGACTGCCTTTGGAATATCTTTTTCAGGATTAAAAGAAAGATCCCATTTGTTCAGATACATACCTCTTGGGCCCATAAAATAAGGCCCATTTCTGAAAATCAAGTCTCGGTCCTCCTTTTTTTCAAAGATGAAGGCAAAATACCCTTTTCCATAGAAGATCTGCTGAACTTCCCCTTGGATTAGGGTTCTCCAATTTTTGTTTAACCAGACATCCACAGAGCGCGGGGATGGCCATAACCCAGTGAAAAGTCTGATGAGACCTTTCTATGAGAGGGTTACTGCTTTTCTCTTTGAAGCTGCAGAGCTGAGCTTCACTTCCGGGATGTCAGTGCATTTCACAAACCATGAGGATGGAGCCGCGACAGTCTGAGACGGAGGCATGGAGGCCACGATATGTTGGAACCGGTCCTCAACAGAATTAGGGTCGGGTGGATCCATTTGCAGGACCACCGACCAACGGGGAGAGCCCACGAGCTAGGGTTCACGACGCGCTTCTGAACACGACGGATAGGGTTTCTCTGAAGCGATGAAAACCCTCTCTAATCTTACCTCGTTAATTAAAGTTGTCGAAGAAGATTGGAGCAATTCCAACAAAAATATATTCTTGAAACAAATATAAAATATAAAACTACTATTATACTATATTTTGAATCCAAAACTGTGTAACAACCACCATTTTCATATCAATATATTTACAATTTGTACTACTTATAAGGGAGTGAAAAATAAGCATCCCACTAGGCGATTGACCAACTACGTCCCTCAATCATGTATTTGGATACAAAAAGCCCCGAAAGAACAATTTATAGATATTGTTTAACCCAATTTTGCAGCGCCACACATTGATGGGAACCGATTCCACTCCATCAGATACAAAATACATGTGACGAAAACAAATCCTAAGGAATAGGAAACAAATCCGAAAAAGGGATACAGATCCCACACAAAAATGCATCGAAATGTGAATAATCGGATTCAGATCATCGATTCTAAGGTTCCTTGAAGATTTCGATACAGAATTAGACCCTAGGTGGTCAAATCCAGTAACTATGCCTTGGAGTGGTTGTTTAATGGTCAATTCCACATGTGAAGGATTTGACGGGTTGTAACCTAGTTGATACTGTGACCTCACTTATGATAGGTACTTAAGCTACTTCATTGATGGTAGGTATAAATACCTCATTGATCTCATCCTTATTTAAAGAATAAATTAATTTTCTCTCTTCTGAACAAGGCCAACCACGTGAAGGTGGAAACTCTTATGGCCCCTCCCCCCCCCACCACTCTCAATTCTCCATGCCCAATGCATGTACTTGAAAAAAATATTAAATTTATATGAAAACATGTGGGTTTAATTTATTATAAAAAATAGGTATAGATGGGTTTTATCAAGTCACTTCTTTCTAGTTTTTTCTCTTGTGAAAAAATCAATAATCAACTCATCTTCTACAACTTGTCGTTAAGTTCTTGTTGCATCTACAACTTGTCATATTATATGCCTAGTAGAGTACTCGTGATGTGGATGCTACTGTAAGGAGTCTATTAAATTTAGCGAAGCATAGTATATTCAGGCCTACATGAATTAACTTTGAACATAAGGTTGCAGAAAAGAGGAAGAATTTAGTAAACACTGATCAATTATTCATGGAAAATTTGCACACATATGGAGACGAAATTGGAAGAATAACATTACATCCATTAATTATTAAATTGTATGTAATACAATGGTGTTACAAATAGAAGGAATCAAATTCCTTAGGTAGGATTCGAATCCACCAACCTGGACTGACTCCGTTTCTTACTCAGTGTGGGAAAATCACCACTAGATCTCACTAATGCAACTCTGGATAATTGAATCAATTCACAAACAATTAACTGACTGAGTTAGGTGAGAAAAGGAACCCAAACTCCCGTATATCATGCAAGATGGAACTAGGAGGACTGAAAGTGAAATAAATGATGGGAATCAAAGCATAATTGAACATGATTGAACCCCGATTAGGGTCAACTGTTGGTGACTGCTAGTGGCACTCAGAGTGGGTTCCTAAATTATAGGGATTGGTCCCTAGAGCTCCTAAAATCACGAAGACATACACATTGAGTTTTAGGTGGGACCCAAATGAGTCCCCCATGGAACTAGTTAAGTGGAAATGACCTCTAATCTAGGAAAATACAAATAGACTATGGTGGTCAAGGGAGGATTAATCAATTAATCCTAACACCAATCCCCCCCCCCCTTAATCCTAACTTGGAAAACCCAGGCCCTGGAAACTAAGACAAAATGTCACCCATACAATCTAAGTGAAAAAATGGCTGCTTAACAAACTGAGGAAATGGGGAAAACCTCATGGGAAGCCCCCCCTCAAAATAAGCAGTAAAAACTAGGAACAATAAATGAATCAAGCCTTTACACCAAGAGAAAATTTCTTCCTGTGTAAAAATACTTGTGAAACATTTCTGCAGTCTCTATCTCTATAGAGTAGTAATGTAGTGTGATGGTCCTTGTGTGCACTAGTTTCTTGGTATTGTGCATGTAAACCTCTCCACTTTCTTCCAATATGATGACATATAAGAGAATAAATGTTGTTGCTTTTGCAACCCATCTTGATTCTTTCAAACCTCTTTGATAGCATGAAAGTATTGAACTTGGGATGCCACGTCCTAGGGCCTTGTTTGAGACCTTACAATAGATTCCTTAGTTTGCATGCCAAGAGAGAATCAATGTACCGCTTAGGATTTTCCATGTATATTTTTCCTTCCAATTTGTCAATTTAAGTGACATGATCCAATGTCTAATTGTTATTAAGTGAGCAGAACTATTGATCAGACCTTACCATCATGAAGCATCTCTTTGGAAGTTTGTAACACCTCTATGGGAGAAGTGGGTTTTATTGACATAGCGCAAGGCTCTAATTTTGAAACTGCGATCTTGTTCTTCTCTTGTCAGATGAATATCCACTCATGTTCCCAGCAGTCTTAATAACCTTTTGATCCCATTTAGGCCTAGGATTGGGAGTAGGGAATGGATCTGGATCTAGATCTGATTGAAATTCATCTTCAATTCCATAAACTGATTCAACTTGGTCCTTTGCTTCGGATTTTGAATTGAAACATGAATGGAAACATGATCATATGCAAAAGGTTTAGGTAGTACTAATTTACCTTCCTTTTCAAATGGCAGTTGAGAGTGCATTGGATTTGAGTATGGAAGAAAGTGCGGGAATTCATATTCCTTGGAGGCATGGTTTTCAACACCTTTCACTATCAAATTCCTAGTTGAGATATCTGGTATCTCCATTGAGTGAGGATCAAATAAAACTCGTTTTCGTGATCTTGTATGAGTCATATGATATACAGACAATAGATTTGCTGCTAAGGAGGGAACATAGAGGACATTCTTGAACACTCCATGCTCTAATTTGATTGAACCTTTCCCTTTAGCTTGTATTTGAGTGTCATCTCAAATGTGAATACTTGGACAATCAGTAAGTGTTAATGAATATAATGATTCTTTGGATGCAACCATGTGATTGGAGGCTCTTGAATCAATGAGGAAAGCATGAGATTTTGAAAATCCAATCTTCAATGCATGTAATCTCTCATGCTCTTCAGCTTTGTCGGTAGATTTATCCTTCCTTGCGCCTTTAGGGAGGGAAATATTGTGCTTCTTAAGGAGTCTTGACATATGATCTATTGTATTCTTCATACAACCTTTCTATGTATTCTTTCCTTTCATATAGTAGGAGAAATTGCCCTTGTCAAACCTATGATGTTTGTCCTTCTTAGAGCACGAGGCTTAATCTGCTAGATCAAACTCTTCTTTAGCTTTGAATTAAGTGTTCCTATTCTCCCTTACTTTATGATTCCTCCTTTCTTGCACATTCTTTGTCTCACTAGCCAAGAGATCTTGATTTGGGGAGGATACGAGGGATCCCATTTGTATCATATTGTCTTGTTCCTACAATAGAGATTCAGTGAAGGCATAAAGGGATGACATTCACCAATGATGAGTTGTCAGTATATTGGAGTGAAAGTTGGATACGAACACTAAGAATTATTGGCCAAGTTTGCTCAAAATTCAGAGCACCAATTGCTCCTCCTTCTGCTCAGTCCCACACTACTTGCATTGCATGAAAAGAGATTTGAATTTTGAGAAAAAATGTTGTATAGTTTCAAAGTTGCTAGGTTGTAGTGCTATTAGATTGTTCTCCATAATATGGACCCTTAGCTCATCCTGATTTCGAAACAAGGATTCAAGATTCTCCCATAATTATTTTGGAGTTCTAAGTCCGTCAATATGGAAGAGTAGCTTCCTAGAGATGTGGATGCACATGAAGCCAAATGATTCATCCAACTTGTTCAGATACTTATAATTTTCAAGAGGATACTAGGGGTCGAAATCTCTTCCCATTGTGACCCTATAAAGACTCATGTTGTGCAAGACTATTTGCATATCATCCATCTAATCAAGATAGTTAAAGGGTGTGAGGATTTCTGGTGTCAAAGTTGCTAAATTCTCCATCTTACAGCTTCAAAAAAAACTATTCTTAAAAATATCTTCAATTTACCTACACAAATACTTCAATTCGAAATCAAACCAATTGAAATTCTCTCCACTTTGGCATGTGCACTTTCTATGTGTGCATCACACCTGGATAGACTTATATCGACATAATCTAGAGGGCGCAAGGAAAGAATTCCAAAATTTATTTGGAACCCAATTGCTTCTAGTGCATAAATGGAAGTTTATGAGGTTTGAAGCTAGCCTGGATGTCCGCTCTGATACCATGTTAAATTTAGTGAAGAATAGGATCTTCATGCCTACAAGAATTAACTTTGTATAGAAGGCTGTAGAAAAGAGGAATAATTTAGTAAACACTGATCAATTATTCATGGAAAAATTGCACAAACATGGAAACAAAATTGGAAGAAAAAATTTCATCCATTAATCAGTAAATTTTTTGTAATACAATGGTGTTAAAAATAGAAGAATATTAATGCCTTAGGTAGGATTCGAATCCAACAACTTGGAATGAATCCAGTGCTAACTCGGTGTGGGAAAATCACCACTAGATCTCACTAATGCAACTACGAATAATTGAATTAGTTCAGAAATAGTGAACGGACTGAGTTAGGTGAGAAAAGGCACCCAAACTCCATTAAATCATGCAAGTTGGAACTAGGATGATTGAAAGTGAACTAACGGATGGGAATTAGAGCATAACTGAACACCGTCTAGGGTCAAATGCTGGTGATTGCTGGTGGCACTCAGAGTGGGTTCCTAAATTATAGGAATTGGTCATTGGATATCCTAAACTCATGTAGAGAGGTGCATTGAGTGTTATGTGGTCCCCATATGAGTCCCATATGAGTGTTAGGTGGTCCCCATATGAGTCCCAAGCTAGTGAAGTGGCAATGGCCTCCTAAGCTATAAAAAGACAAAAAGACTGTGGTGGTAAAGGGAGGATTAATTATTAATCCTAACAACATCGATACTTGCTATAATAATGTTAAAATGTTACATTGATATCTTATGTTATTATAATGATAAGTTTTTCATTAAAAAATATTACAGAGTTTTGTTTTACCTGATGTGGCCACATCATGTACTTCATGTTCGTGTCTAGGCTTATCTTGTATAGTAGGAACCTCTACATTCTCTGCCATTGAAAAATGAAAAAGTACAATTAATATTCACCATTTGCAATGAAATATTTTAAATTGGAGCATATGAATTCATTCATTACCAGGATTTGAAGCATGACCTTTGATAGGTTTGTCTCCATTCTTGGCATTAGGTGGATTGTTGATTTCCTTCTCAAAACTAAGTCAATATTTTATTGCAAATATTTATAACAAATAGAATGCATAAGTAATCGATCTTAAATAAAATTCATTGATTTTATATACATGTGCACAAGATGGATCATCAGAAGACCGTGTTTTTCGAGACAATATTTTTCTGCATTCAACAACATCTCCAAAGTCATGCTGGAAGCCAAGCTTCAAGTCTTCCTCTGTGGGCACTTTATTGAATCGATCGGCCTACATATTTGCATAATGTCAATGAATTTACCATTTACATTTCAATAAAATGAAAAATAATTTGCAATTTATTATTTGGATATAATTTTAGTTTTTTGATACTTACAATTTGTGCCGCCAAATTTGAATAACCACCAGGCCCAAGATTTTGTTGTCCAATTTTTTCTTGTCTTTCCTTTGTGGCATTTGATGTGTCTGACATCCTATGAAAATATTTTTCAAGTTTGATCTAAAAATTAATAATAATAAGTTCTATAATTACATTGTTGAAAGTATTTCATAGCTTCCTATGCTCAACGGTAGATTTCCTTATTTTCTCAAAGCCCTCTCCTTTCCATCTTCCACTAGGGATTTCCACTCTCTTTCTGGAATCATTGGAGGGTGCTCATACCTAGGGTTACTTTCTATATGAACCCTAAATTGGTCCATCACAATATTCATATGTTGGCCAACCTTATTTAGGACCTCTGCTCGATTGAAGGTCTTGCTTCCGAACAGGCCAACCAAGGGATTAGTGAGCTCGTCTTTTAAATTTTTAGTTTGTTTATCCCACCTTGTGTGGATGGTGGGAACAAATGTATCTAATGACAGATCATTTATATGCTTATAAATAACATCATTTCTTGCAAGACGGTCATTCCATCATTAGTTTAAAAACAATGTTTTCTAATTATATTACAATCAAATTATAAACAATAAATTAAACAATGTATAAATACCTACGATCTTCTATATCTTTATGGGAACAAGATTTTTGTCCACCAAAAAGGTTTTCTGTAGTGTATTTGTGCTAGTGACACGAGAAGATACAGGAAATGATGCTTGAGCATTATCATTACTAATATCTACATCGACCCCTTGTTCTGTATGATATGAAATGCACTGACCACTAACGGTTGCACTCACATCTCGAATTTGTTTTGGAAAAATCGAAGAAATCGTTGATATTTGCGGAGCTCATGTCAAATTTTCCTAGTTTGGACAAAGTTGATGTTCATGAATATTCTTTTGTTGATGAACATATCTTCCTCATATCGACTGTGAACCCATGGTATGGGGATATTATCATTTATTTGCAAACTTTGAAGGTCCCTCCTCACCTCTGGCGGGATGAGCGTTGACGTTTACGACACATAGTTAAGAACTACCTCATTATCGGTGACACTTTATATCGTCGTGGGGTGGATTCCATTTTGTGTCGATGTTTGACTCATGAGGAGGCTGAGTTTGTGCTTAATTATTTCCATGGAGGGGCATGTGGTGGTCATTTATCTGGGCTTGCTACAACCCAAAATGTTTTGAGAGCGAGTTATCTTTGGCCGTTGATCTTTAAGGATTGCGTTAATGCGGTCAAGCGGTGGCACCCTTTCCAAGTGTTTGCACAGAATATGTGCTTGCATCCTTCCCTGTTACACTTGATTGTCACTATTGGTCCCTTCACCAAGTGGGGGGTAGACTTTATGGATCACAACCTAGCTTCGGCTGGGGGGAATCATCACATTATAGTGGCTGTCGATTACTTCATGAAATGGGTAGAGGCTATGCCCACTAACAAAGTCAACGGTGAGACAGTTGCGCATTTCATTTTCAATCAGATTATTACTCAATTTGGTACCCCAAGAGATATTTTCACAGACCATGGTAGGCACTTTCAAAACAAGATGATGTGTGAGCTATCTTTGAAGTTGGGGTATACGCAAGAGAATTTATCTTGTTATTATACTG
This sequence comes from Pseudotsuga menziesii, assembly GCA_001517045.1. Taxonomy (NCBI): domain Eukaryota; kingdom Viridiplantae; phylum Streptophyta; class Pinopsida; order Pinales; family Pinaceae; genus Pseudotsuga; species Pseudotsuga menziesii. Next base: position 9,639 of record LPNX011220862.1, on the reverse strand, counting down.
AAGCGAATGGATAGGTTGAAGCTGTAAATAAATCCCTTAAATCCATTCTACAAAGAACCATCACACAAATAAATACTAATTGGAACATCATGTTGTACCCTACTTTGTGGGCCTAGTGAACCGCGGTTGATACTGCCACTGGTTTTTCTCCATATCAGTTAGTGCATAGGGTGGAGGCGATATTGTCGATTGAATTCAAAATCCTTCCTTTGAAGCTAGCCGTAGGACTCTTACCTGATACTTCCAAGTTAGAAGAACGTCTAGTCCACCTAGAACAACTTGATGAGCAATGTCAAGATGCCTTAGTGGCTCTTGAAGTAAACAAATGTCACGTTAAGGCTTAGTATGATAAGTTTGTCCATCCCTGAAGATTTAGTGAAGGTGCCTTGGTTCTTTTATATGACCAAGCTAGTGAACCGTTAGGGGTGGGTAAGTTCAACCCCATGTGGCATGGGCCTGACGTGGTCAAACGAGTGTTAGAGAAGGGTTCTTACAAGTTATTTGATTATGAGGGGAGAGCCTTGGCAGAGCATAGAAATGGGCTCTATCTTAAAAAGTACTATGCATAATTCTCAGCCGAGGCTGATGCTTTGTATACTATTGTACAGTTGCATAGTTTAGTTTTGGTCTTCTTGTAGTGATTCAGTTTGTCGACTTGCTTCCATTTGTTGTCATAGATCTTGACATAGTCTTCAGTATATGTAGGATACATTGACAGTGATAGATGCCACACCTAGAACTCAACTTTGATTGCTCGACTGATCTATACACCTACAAGTCATGTTGTGTATTCAGGAGGTGTGTGTCTTCGACCATCATCCAACAATATTGCTGAATATAGTGTCGTGATTGAGTTACTACGCGATGCCATCTCTCATGGTATTCAGTCTCTTGAGGTACGTCTTGACTTGAAGTTAGTGGTATTATAGTTAAATGATGTTGTTAGCATAGGAATTGAGCCCAAGGTTGCGAAAGGATCGCTCACGGGTAACAGCAGAACCACTTTAGGCTACGCCTCTGACCCTGCATAGTTAGAGAGGGACATCTCATTGGTCGCTAGAGTACCTCCACATAAGGTTGTCAATCTTGTGTGTCACCAGAGTCTACTCTGCATAGGATTTTCAATTAGCATAATCAGGGGGTTAGGATCCTGAATGGGGCAAAGTATGTTGAGGAAGGTACATGGTGGGATTATTGGGGGAAAGGGACCATGGGAAAATGGAGTCGAAACTTGCGCAAGAAATGATTACAAATGGAAAGAATGATGAAAGGTAGAAAACATAGGAAAGATAGCTGCTGATTTCCCAATCAGGAGATTTTAGAGGGCGATTGAGAGGACAAGGAGGGACAGTCCATCGCATGGAGCACCGACGAGATGAATTCCATGCAACTTTAGAAGAACCATTGTTGAATGCCTGAAACAACAGTCGGAGCATAACAAGTATGAATTCCGAACCACTATACCCTATGTTGCAGACATGAAAAGCAATAAACAAAATGGAGTGGAAACAGGAAACACATTTACACGTAAAAGAATGTACTTATTGGGAAAAACAACAACACAGGAATCTCTGCTATGAGTAACAGTCTTTCACTGCAATTTATTCATACACCGGTATCAAGCTTTACAAATGGGAGCCTCAGCCCAAGATTGTTTCCCAATCCAATTCACTAACTCCTTTCTCCCTCTATCGGGAGCATTTTTATACAATCCTATTGCTAAGACTACCGAATAAAAAGCTGTTACAAGTCGCCATCAGGCGCTAATAGTGCAAAGAGTGGACTATCACCACGTTTTACATATAGAAACAAACATTATGGCACTAGTGGCTTTATTTGTCCTGGATAACAGTTTGACATGTTCGGTGTTATAACTGATTTCACCACTCTAGGTGAATCACACTTTGTATAGCCTTCCCCTGCCCCGCTACAGACTCCTTAGACCCCATGGACCATTTTTTGTCCTTTGATGTTTCCCTGATCATCCCTAAAAACATGTGAAAAATGATACACGCTACTTTTAAACCCATAAGCGCGTATATACGTGGGTTTGAAAACCGCGTACATCGGGATGTGTACATAATCCAAATCCTTTTGGAGTTTTCCTTGACATGGATCCGACTCATTTGACTCCTGGCCTTCCCTATGCCTTGATATCACTTGAATTCGACCTTTCATTACCCCTTTGAAAAGATATATAAGGAACCCCTTGGTACATTGAAGGCAAGAAGAGAGAATTGAGAGCAAAGAAACTATAGTCCATTGTTGCCAGAACTTATGCTTGAGTCTGCATCCCTTTGTCCCTTGGAGCACTAGTGTGTTCTTCCCAAGCTTGCCTTTTGCTTGTGAGCTTGCTATCGAGAGATGGAGGATTGAGGTGGTGGAGGCCCAAGTGGGGGATTCAGTTTCTCCGGTTCGCAGACGTGCTGTCAGAGGTTGTATCTTGTAATCTTTGATTTATATTAATAGAAATATCTTTTCCTGTCCAATAATGTGTGTTTGAATGAATATTTTATCCATGGGATTATGTCAAATGCTTATAAATTATTGATTATATATGCTAGAATAGATCTAACACCACGATATATAGAATGCTTGTATTGTTTAATTGTTGTTGAGGAAGTAATCTATCAATTCAAGCTGAAGTTGGAAAGCTCAACGGGGATCTACTTCAACCGTTCAGAATAAGGTACGAGGTTTGATCCTTTAGTGTTAGACATTTAATTTCTATTGCATATTGGAAAGGATTGATTTCTGGGGTCAAGTTGTCTGTTGTGGTACCCCAAGCCATAGGAATTTCTCTCCGTAACAGAATTGGCGACTCTGCTGGGGATGTTCCTTATTTTTATTTGGGGGTTTGTGGGCACAATGGGCTTGATATTATTGACTTGCTCTTTGTTTCTCCTTGTTTTTGGGTTGCATTTTATATTATGTTCATCCATTTACACTCCCCTTTATTGGTTTGACCCTTTGCCTACTTTTTACCACTGCCTTCTCTGTGTATGCAGGTTTTTGGCCAAAATTCGCATACATACGCGGATTTTTGGCCAAAAGTTGTGTATACACGCAGGTTTTTGGCCAAAATACATGTATACATGCAGGTTTTTGGCCAAAAGTCACATATATACGCAGTTGTTCTTTAAACAGTTGCGTACATCCTCCCTTTTGGTGAGTTTGATGTTGTGGGAAGTTGTTGGGTGGGTTGTGAGTGTGGTTGGGTCTTCCTCGGGTCTGATGTTGTCTGTTGGATGCTTCTTTTGTGACCAGAGACCGCTTTTTCATTGATTTTTATTTAAGAGTAGTTTTAGTCATTTATCCTTTTTGTTTTTCCATTAGTGCATTACTTTTTTTTGTCTTGGTGTCTAGCTGGGCTTGTCTTTTATACTTGCTGTAGAGACTGAGAGTTTTAGATGACTTTTATTGCATTTTTCATTCTTTTATATTGAAAAATACAAAGTAGTTGCACTCTTAGTTGCATCTTAGATATGGATTTGAGGAGGTACTTGCATTGGATTGCTTGGATGAGAGTTGTGTTTAGGCCTTCTGTAGCTAGGGTTTTCACCCTAGCTTGTGCTGATGAGCACCTACTAAGGAATCTGGAATCCTTAGTAGCAGTTCAATAATGTAAATAAAAAGAGACTGAAATGAAAACTAAGCTAAAGCAGTAAAAAGTAAACAACGTGAAGCAAGAACAGTAAAGCAATGTATAATGGTAATTTTTTGATTAATATTACCTCCAATGAGGAGGTTGGTGGAGTCCGTTGCGCTGATCCGATGTCGGTGGCTCCGAGCTCCAAGCTGCTTCTTTTTCCTTCTCCGGTGGTGGAAAATGGGCCAAAAAGGTTCTCAATGGTGAAAATAGCTTGATGGTAAGCTAGGGTTTCGAGAATAATTTCGGCATAGGTAGGATGCTTATGATTGTGGATGTGGAATAATGGGTCTCCATCACTTATTTATAGTTTTTTAGTGATGGAGTGCTGGCCCATGGTTTTTGGAAACCATGTGGTTTAGGGCAGCTTGTTTAGGGTTTTTGCTATTTTAGGGTTTTCCTCCTTTTTCCTTATTATTTTTATTCCTTTTCTTCCCTTTTTGGGGATTTTTGCTATTTTTAGAGGAAGTTTGGATATTTTTGGAGGAAAAAGGGGTTTTTGGGCCTTTTGGAGGCTTTTTAGATGGTTTTATGGCCTTTTGGAGGGATTTTAGGCCTTTTGAAGGCTTTTTAGTGGGATTTTCAGGGAAATATGGTAGGCAAATGGACAAATGAGCCATGTAGTGAGATAGATGAGTTAGTTAACCATTTTTGGGTGTTAACAGATTGCCCCCTGATGTGCGAGGGCAGGAGCTCATCGTATGGCCGATGGACATCATGAGTCATAGTTGGTTTGTGTTGGGGTGTGGAGAAGAGAAGGAAGCAACTGAAGTCCGGGACACCGATCTCGAACCACCTGCAAGGACTGAAAAGTACATAACCTCAATAATGGATGAGGGATCATCTGAGAAGATGGACGAGGCGGGCATTCCCATGCTTGTATCAGAATATAACATAAAAATAACAATGGGGTCCAAAATATGGGGACCTGACATATACATGGCCTCAAATACTGAATGAGGAAGAAATCTCAATATATGGACGAGGCGGGCATTCCCATGCTCGTATCGAGATACATAAATATAACTGTGTGAGGCCCGAAAATGAAGGACCTGTAGTAGATAAGCACCGTGCATATCAGGAGGGTCCGGAAGGGACACAAATCTGGATCATATTGCTGAGCTGATCATGTCTGAGCTGACAAACTGATACACTGGAATGGCATCAGTGCTACTGAATGGGGTTCTGAAGGAACTGATACGCTGCTGGATCAGAGTGAGAAGGGTCACACTCGTAATGGTACACTGATCTGGAACTGAACTGGGTACTCAAAGAAGCATAGAACTGGATGGCTTCCAAATACAATCGCCAACGCAGCCCGGACATCTGCGGGAACATATAACTGGTCGTTCCAAAGTGACTCACCAATGTGCTAGAGTCGGGGGAAATCCGGGGTCTTCGACACAAAATGGAAAGGACATATATCCTGCGCGATTCCCAACGATGCGAATAAGGTACTGAAGTCGAGCATGTGAGAAACAACCATTCGGAGAGGCAATGATGACTCCTCTCAAAATGGTCCGTAGGCACTCACCACAGATGGTGATGGGTCCAAGGCGCAGGGGCCTCTGGGTCTATCCTATGGAATAGAGGGGCTGTCGTCGACAGAGGGAGACCTGCAACTATCAAGGCAATGATGTTTCCTTGACAGGAGCGCGAGGTGCAAAGACGAAAGGTGATAGTGCTGATGTCAGGAGTGAGAAACTGGGGGGAATAACTGGGCAAGTAGAGTAGGTGGACTCAAACTTCCTTTGTTAAGAGTATGATGGCAGGGATGATCGGGCAGCATATGAAACTGACTTGGGGTAAGGAATCATATCGGTATAGCATCGGAGGGTGAATGGGCTGAGGGAGGCTCAAGCTGTGGTCAGAATGGTAGGAGACTACAGAATACTCTGAACAAAGGCGACCTGATTGGGGGTGCTGCCGAGATGATCGATCAGAGCGCCAAAAGGCTCGGGGGAAGTGCTTCATGGGTTAGGGACCGTGAAGGAGTGTGGATATGAAATGGTACTGTCCGGTGGATTTTACGAGCCCAGGACAGTTCATGCTCGTGGTTGCTTTCAATTTTACGGAGTCTGAAAGCAAATAAGAAGACTCTAAAAGAATGAAATGGCCCTGTCATGTGGATTTTGCGAGCCCATGACAGTTCATGCTCGTGGTTGCTTTCATGTTTAAGGAGTCTGAAAGCAAATAAGAAGACTCTGAAAGAATGAAATGGCCCTGTCATGTGGATTTTGCGAGCCCATGACAGTTCATGCTCGTGGTTGCTTTCAATTTTACGGAGTCTGAAAGCAAATAAGAAGACTCTGTATTGATGGAATGGCACTGTCATGTGGATTTTGCGAGCCCATGACAGTTCATGCTCGTGGTTGCTTTCATGTTTAAGGAGTCTGAAAGCAAATAAGAAGACTCTGAAAGAAATAACGTGAAGTAAAAACAGTAAAGAAATGTATAATGGTGATTTTATTGATGTTACCTCCAATGAGGAGGTTGGTGGAGTCCGTTGCGCTGATCCGATGTCGGTGGCTCTGATCTCCAAGCTGCTTCTTTTCCTTCTCCGGTGGTGGAAAATGTCTATTTTGAACGAGAATCTAATGAGGCTTTGTTTGTGTGACTGACAGGATGCCACAGACTGTATGGAGAGAGCGAGAGATGCCAGAGGGGCTGGTGGACATTATCCGAGAGGACCGTCGCGTGCGCTCGATGCTTGGGATATTCGGCCTACTGAAGTTTGCTGAGATTCCGATGATTCGGTCAGCAGGGTTACTGCTGAACCGCTTAGTGAGTTTCTGGGAGCCAGATTAATTGGCATTCCGAGTACAGGGGGAGAGGGTGGACCTCACCCTTACGGATGTCTATTTTCTGACAGGGTTGCCCTGCCTAGGGAGGGTGGCAGATACCCAGCCGCGGGGGTCTGCGGATCTTGATATTGTGGATATGGCAGTGCGGTTTTGTGGGGCTGAGGCGCGGGTGCATCGGAATGCACTCCTAGTTGGCGACTTATGGGAGCCAGTGGTTCGAGCGACGGCCGCATGTATAGTGCGGATCCTGGGCTCTCAGGTACCTGAGAAGGTGTCTGGGGGGCATATGCAGCTTGTGGAGCGTACACTGGAGGGGACGTATTTTGCATGGGGTCAGATGTTCCTGACCTGCGTTCAGCGACAGCTGACCTCAGCGAAGGAAGCTGGCAAGGGGTTCTGCTTTGGGTCGTTCTTGTGCGCCTTCTTTATGGAGAGGGTCCCCACACTGCGGCCGCGGGTGCCGGTTAGGGCAGGAGGCGTGAGGGATCCTCGTATGATTCGGTGGGGGGAGATGATGCGCCGCCGTGGTGGTGGTGATGTGGGCCGATTTTTTACGGATGAGTTGTACATGCAGTGGCTCCAGTTACCACTGACGCTGGAGGACTTTCCTTACAGGGGCATGGATTACACGGGGGATCCAGATGCGCCCCGTCCACCCGGACAGGCATGGGGCCCAGATGGTATGTATCATTTGGATTGTTCTATCCAGTTTTTATGTTATGTATGATGTATGTTTGATATATAGTTACTGACAATTGGTTGATTTGCAGATGTGGGCCCGCAGCCGCCGCCAGGGCATGTGGCTCGGCGAGGGATAGTGGTAGTTCCAGCTTTGCCCGGGCGAGGTCCGGTGCATCGGCGGGATGCGGATGGGGCGCTTGAGTCGGTACGGATGCTGCTAGAGCGGCTACTGACGGGAGTTAGCGATGCAGGGTGGGAGGACCTGCCGCGAGACGTGCGTCGGGATTGTAGGCAGGCGCCGCGGGATTTCAGAGGGATAGCGTTCCGGGTGGCTCTCTTAGCGGAGAGGGCACGAGTACGGGCACCGATGCCTAGACGAGTTGAGGACTCATCGGAGCAGGAGGAGGAGTCAGAGGCGGCTGACACGGAGAGTGAGGTAGGATATGACTCCCCTTAGGGAGAGCAGGGGACGCTCCCGGGTTTTGGAGGCTAGATGGATGTATACATATATTCTTTTGTATAGCGGAGTACTGGGGTACTCAGAACATGTATAGTTCTAAACATGTATTTTTTGTATGATATATATATGCACGTGGATGCACATTTTTTGATGATGTTGTTTCATTTGTACGCACGTGGATGCGCTTTATGATTTGTTCTATGTTGATACTGCACATGGATGCAAGTAGTTCTAGGCTGTTAGGCACGTGGATGCCCCTATGGATGCAAATGTCATTTTGATGGTTTATGTTTTATGTATGCAAATGTTGATGTAATGCAGTGTTTTTGGTTTTTTGTATATTTGGATGATATGCTATGGGGTAATGATGCATGATGGAGGTGTTACATAGTGTGATTGATATGCCAGTCTAGGATATTGTTTGCCATTTGGTCTAAGACACTATTGTAAGCTCTTGGGACATGTGTGAATGTAATGGAGTCAAACTGTCGGCTAAGTTGTTTTGTACGCAGGAATTTTCTAAATAGGCAGGGATCACGCACCTGGTAGCAGTTGTTGAGCTGGGAGACAAGAAGCTGGGAGTCCAAGAACACATGAAGGTGACGTATGCCCATCTGGAGGGCAGCAGTTAGGAGACCGGTCATAGCATCATACTCCGCCTGGTTATTGGTGGCAGGGCCGATACATATTCCGTCAAGGTGGATGCGTTCATTGGAAGGGGAGTATAAGACCCATGCTGCAGAAGCTAGGTTGGGAGACCAACGGCTGGCACCATCAGCGAAGCCAATGTAACAAGGTGGAAGAGGATCCATCTGTGGGCATGCAAAAAATGCGATAAATGTGAGATTGTGGTAAAAAACGGTGAAAAACAAAAAGAGAGCAAACTGTGCAAATGTGGACCAATGAGGCCGCAGTTTCGGTTATGGGTAGAAATGTTTCAGATACAACCCATTCCGGGGGTTGGAGAAGGATCGTCCTTCAAAGTCTGCTAAAATGTATGCCCCCTTGCCGAGGCAAGTTTGCACAATGTAAGGGCCTTGCCACATGGACTCGAATTTTCCTTTACCTGTTTTGTCGTGGGCTTGGTCATAGGAGAGGACGAGATCCCCCTCGTGGAAATTTCGAGGGTGAACATGTTTGTCATAATGGGCTTTGGAGCGGGTTTTGGCAGCTTCGATATTCTGGAGAGTGGCACGACGATCTTCATCGGCTTGTTCGAGGGATAGCAGACGTTGCTCAAGGGGGGAGGTATCGGGGAGAAGCTCAACAACGATGTGTAAGGCAGGTATCTGACACTCAATGGGGAGGACAGACTCTACACCGTGAACTAAATGAAATGGGGTAAAACCAGTGGCGGTCTTGGTGGATGTACGGTAAGCCCATAAAGCAGGAAATAGCATATGGTGCCAATTGGACTTATGCCGATCAACTGTGCGTTGGAGTATGGTTTTCAGGATTTTGTTAACTGCTTCTACTTGGCCGTTCCCTTGGGGGTAGTAAGCCGAGGAAAATTGGTGTTCGAACTTAAGCAGGGTGGACAATTCGCGCCACACACAATCTTCAAAATGTGATCCATGGTCAGATACCAATTGTTTAGGGACGCCGAATCTGGTGATGACATGGTTGAAGAAGAAACGGGCAGCTGTGTCGGCCTTACAATTGAAGGTGGGCATGGCTTCCGCCCATTTGGTGAAATAATCGACGGCGACAATGATGTACTTATGGCCGTTTGCTGACGTGGGTCTACACTCCATGAAGTCGATGGCCCACTTACAAAAGGGACCAACAGTGACGACTGGGTGTAACGGAGTAGGTGGTGTCCGAGCTTTGGGGGCGAAAAGTTGGCAGTTATGGCAATGCTTGACCGCATTGATGCAGTCGGTGAAGAGTGTGGGCCAGAAATATCCGGCGCGGACGACCTTTTAGGCAGTGGCCATCCCTGAGAAATGGCCGCTGCAGGCACCGCTATGACAATCATTAAGGACTTGTTCAGCTTCCTCGTGTGTAAGGAAACGACGAAGAATTGTGTCGACTCCTCGCCGGTA
>LPNX011220851.1:87999-111888 GCA_001517045.1 Pseudotsuga menziesii | reverse complement strand
TTATTCCTCTTTCCTCAAAACCACAGTTTATCTGCGCACTCAGCTGCAGATTCCTTCTTCCTTTTGACAGCCGCGCACATAGCAGCAGGCTTCTGCGCACACAGCTGCAGACCTTTCTTACTTTCTTACAAAACCCTCTACGCACACAGCTGCAGAGGTCGTCCACGCACACAGCTGGGACTTGTTCCTTCCTTACAAAATCCAACCTTACTTCACCTTATCTTTCTTACATCAAAAGCCTAACCTATCCATTTTCCATAAGCGCTTATTTATACTGTGCAGNTATCTTTCTTACATCAAAAGCCTAACCTATCCATTTTCCATAAGCGCTTATTTATACTGCGCAGCTTACAAAAACCATGGTCTTAAACCATGGGCACCCAAAAAAAACCCTAACCCTAGATTTAACCCATGGGTTTATTACAAAAAGAGAGGGTTTTGACTTACCCTGACACCCCTAAGACTATTTTGACCCAACGCTCCATTTATAAATTAACCGCGGAGTTACCCCCTATGGAGTATGCGCTCCAACAAAAATTGAACCAAATAATATCAGATCAGATCCAAATAATATCATATCAGATCCAAATTAGTCCATATCAGATCCAAAAGTGTGGAATGAAATCAAATCCCCAACAACAATTTTGAAGGAGACTTGCGGTACTTGATTTTTCATACCAAAATTGATGAGAGCAACTACAAGCATTATTGAAAGCTCTTGAAACTTAAAACCTGAAAAAATAATATCATATCATATCTAAATAATATCATATCAGATCCAAATAATTTCATATCATATCCAAGAGTTTGCTCCACCGAGAAGGTAGATGCACAATTTTGTCCTTCAAAATTATGAATATTGGTGCATGCAATCATGTAGGAATTTGATGGAAGCTCCAGATCAATGAGAGTGAATGGATCACTCCTAAAATATGAAATTATTTCAAAAATATACAATGATTTAAAAAATATAATATCAGTAAACTCATGAGAGAAAACTGACATCAAATCCCCAACAGAAACTTTGAAAGAGATTTTTGGTACTTGATTCTTCACACCAAAATTGATGAAAACAACTACAAGCAATACTGAAATATATTGAATACTAGAACCAAGTAATATCATATCAGATCCAAATAATATCATATCAAATCCAAATAGGTTCATATCAAATCCAAGAGCATGCTCCACCAAGATGATAGATGCACAGTTTTCTCCTTCTTCAAAACCCTGAGTATTGGTACATGTAATATTGTAGGAATTTATTGGAAGCTCTAGATCAATTAGAGTGAATGGATTACTCCTACAGTCTGATATTATTTCCAAAATATCCAAATAATTACTTATCGGCACACCAACAACATCATTAGAGACAGAGAAATCAAATTCCTCTCCCTTTCCTGGAGCAATCATCAATAAACTATGCACATAATTTATAATAGAAGAATCACTGGAGAATTTTTGCATAGAATGAAAGGATGTCTTGAAATTGCTGGGTTGTAAGGCCATCAACTCATTTTGTAAAATATGTCCCTGAAGCTCATCTTTCTTGCCAAACAAGAATTCAATCTTCTCGTAGTCTTCTCTAGGATTCCTCAAACCTTCAAGGTGGAAGAGGATATCTCTATAAATACGAGTACATAGATAACCAAAATCTTCATCTAAGCAGTCCAGAAACTTGCTTCTCTCAGCTGGATGATGGGGCTTAGTCTCCGTTCGTGTATTGTCCTGTAGTAGCCTTGTTTGTTCAAGGCCAACTGCATATCTTCCCTCCAATCAACATAATTGAAGGGTGTTAGGATCCAAGGTGTGAAAGATTGAGAATCCATAATTCTCCTTCTGATTAGAAAATATCTCCAGTCAAGCTACATATCACTGCAAAACACTAAAACATTCAAACTATGTTAGAATCATGATTTTCCTTTCGACATGAACATTTTTTCAGGGTCTGTCACGCCTGCACAACCACTCTGAATAAATTCAGAGGAAGCAAATCATCATTGGGGACTTCTGTGGAAACCCAACTGCTTCTCATGTTCAATGGAGAGTGTTGTAAAGGAATGTTTCCTATGGCTAGGGTTTAAGAGGCCATCAACGTAATGGGGTTGAAAGGTGGATGCAAATGGATCTGTAAGTATATATAAGCAATTTTTAGAGATTAGAATGGTTCATACCTTAGCCAAACGAAGGTTGATCCAAGCATCCCTTCAATCCTCTTCTTACTCCTCTTGCTCCTCTTGCTCCAAGAGATCTGCAAAACAAATTATACCTTCCTCAAACCAATATGACCACATATAAATTAATGACAATCAAAGAAACATGAAATAATTATCTGATTAACATCATAATATGATCATAAATAGAGATTCAATCACACATTAAACAATAATTTGGGAAGAAGAAGGACATCACATCTTTATTAATCTTGAAAACAAATACAAGTATACCTTCTCTTCAAGTTCGACACCTCACGACACCTTGATCCAGTTCTGCTGCTTCTCTTCTCCAAGGAACTCAGCCTCCAAACTCTGCAACACAAGGAGAATGATTCTAGGGCAAAGGTGTGGGGAAAGAGAGCTCCAATTCCTCCAGCATAACAATGCAAAGATTCAAGTCTTCTTCTCATGGACCTCCCTACCTCTATTTATATGCTTAATGAAGAGTTAGGGTTGAAGACAAAGTAGTTACAACTGAAGGAGTCAGTTGCATAACTACCCAAACTACCCGAATTTCAAAATACGTATTTTTTGACATTTTCAGGAGGCATACGCGGGTTGCAGAAACAATAGTCGCATACATGAGGAGGTATACGTGGGTTGAAATGTAGAAATTCATGTATTTAAGGTGTACATGACTATTATATATAGCAACTCGCATACATACGTGGGTTTCCTTAAGGAAACTTGTGTACACATCAAAAAACTCATTTTTAGGGTATTGTTGGGCATTTTCAGACTTTGGTGTCTTCTAGAAAGTTTTAGCTAACAAAGATACCTTTTCAATGGTGTAGAGATGAGGTCAAATGAAGTTACAAAACTCAAGATATGGGTCCTCCAATTTAGGTGTTTTTTCAGTGACTTTCAGGAAGTGTCAACATGTGACGAAATCATGGGAAAGTGGTCACAGGAAGAGATGTGTCATTTTGAGCTATAAAATATGCCCCCTAATGTATGAGGTTAGAGGGGAAGATGATAGCCGAAATACATTATAAAGGAAACAAATAAGTATGGAGAGAGCAGAGAATCCAAGATCAAAAGGCTCGAACAAAGGTACCTGAAAGAGAGATAAATGTCAGAAAAAACTAATGTCTGGGACATACAAGTCCATATACAAATCATTGCCATAAAGATACAGGCGGATCCAACATATGTATAACTAATGAAAATATCATGGTCGCTCAATATGCAAAAAGGCACCATATCAAATCTAAAGGAGCCATGGCCACAAATGAACAAGGTGGATCCATACTCGACAATCGATCATAGCCACACAAATACAAGGTGGATCTATGTCTTAGAAAAATGTCATATAAAGTGTGACAAGGTCTTGCGCGGCTTGGGCAATAGAAAAATGACAATGCTACTGTTGGCCCAAGGTCTTGAATCCAAACCGTCCAAAAGGGATGAATCCTAACCATGCGAATAAAGGATTTGAAGTCAAACATGAAGGAAATCGTCTGATTACCAGTCAATGATGAGAACCGTTAACAAACAAGAGGGAAACCACCATTAATGAAAATGGTCCCCAAGGTACCTAGTACATTCTAACAAGTGTGAATACAAGGACTTGAAGTCGAACACTTGAAGAATCCATTGAGTAGGAGACATTAACATATTCCCACTACCCAATAGCGAGGGAAATTGCCACTGATGACTACAATCCCCAAGGTACTGTCATAAAACTCTAAATCTCATTTCCAGAGAAATATGTGTTGTAGTCGATAGGATGAGATTCGTTGGAAGGAAGGAATTAAGGCATCCCTCATCATCCAACATGAGGTAAGTTAAAGACTAATTAGATCTGGAATTGGTACTGAATTTCACGACAAGAGACGCTAAAGACATGATGTAATGAACTGATAACAGAGAATGGCCGACACAAAAGGTCAAGGCAACTGCAGAATGGTCGATAAAGGTTTAATCCTTGAACAGTGAGCATGACACAAAAAGTGACTTAGGCAACTTTTGACACAAAAAGGACCAACGACACAAATCTGCAATGTAGGAGACATTGACAGATTCCCCATATAATTGGAAAAGAAACCAACCGAAGGAGTAAGAAACTCTGAATCGGTATAAGGTCAAAATAATAGGACCCAACTATTGATAGACTCAAAACTGGTGCTTTGTTCAAAGAAACAAGACTTGCTGCCATGATGTAAAATACATGTGAGTGAACTTCCCTTCCCCTCTTTCTTATAAAGGTTTAACGAGTCCAAGAAAGCAAACTCGGGACCATCTTCATTTTTGGCAAGCTCAAAGAAAAGATAGAATAATGCTTGATAAAGCACTGATTCGTGGATTTTACGAGCCTGAACTAGTACATGCTCAACGATGTTTTCATAGTTTAGATAGTCTGAAAAATCCAAAGAAGACTCCAGGGGGGTGATTTTTTGTACAATTTAGTCTCCTGAGGCCAAAAAAGTATAAAAAAAACCACAAAAGAACTCTCTTAGCTTTCGAAGAAGTAAGGCGCACCTTTTTCATATTTAGTCAGGAAGGTCCAAAAAAGGTTAAATTACCACCTACCCAACACTCCTTCAAAAGCAACATATAGCCTGAGTTTTATGAGTGTGAAGGAAGACAAGATCACTCAAAAAGATCCATTTGATTATGAGAAATGGGGCTTACAACAGTAAACTAGATGCTTTGTTCTTTAGGGTTTAATGAGCATGAAAAAGACATAAAGTACACTCAGAATCTTTTTCATGTTTAGGTTCAGAGCACGGACAAGAGAAAACTAAGCTCATACCGAGGGTTCCTTTTCCATAAGTTTAGTCCCTCAGGTCTAGAAAAGTGATAAACCTATGCCTGAGAATACTCTTCTTAATTCCGAATAAAAGAGAGTGTTCCTTTCATGTATTATTCCACATGGTCCGAGAAAGAGATAACCTACCACCAATGTGGATTCCCGTTCACATATTCTTAACGAGCCTGAACGAACAAGTTTACTTGGTAGTCAAGTCTATTTTGAAGAGTCAGACCTGGGCCTAAAGAAACTCAATATCTTTCCCGTGAAGTTTTAACGAGTTCGAAAAAGTCAACTCATGGCCTCCTTACTATTTTTAATAAGCTCGAAGGAGAGCAGAAAGAATGCTCTAAATGCGAGGAGACGAGTGTCATAGGAAGGCGAAACTAGTTCCAAGCGCAAGGAATAGACCTATGCATAATGCAAGGAACATGAGAAGGATAAAGATACTTAGGGAATGTATCCTCAAGGTAAAGGGTGTCAAGTTGCAAAGGAAAAATGATACAAGGCTTAGCAATGATGAGAACAAAGATGAGGGCTTATACAACGAGCTAAAAGCGTGGAAGCCGGCATCAGGCTCATAAGCATGAGCAGGGCACATGCAAATGCATTTATAGCTTGAAAAATAAGATGAGGCCAGTAAACAGTTGTGAATCCAACTAATAATCCTGTCTCTAAGAAACAACAACATCAAGATCAAATTCAGAAGAAATGATCCGATGTGGGTCACTTTGGCGGAAACACATGTGACTTTGCTATCTTCTATAAAAGGTAAAGTCAAGGTAGAATCAACTAAAGAAGATTCTATACTAACCAAGGCTTGAGGTTTTATAATTAGTAAGATAAAACTCAGAAGGAGAGAAAACAACAACAAGGTATATAGAGTCTGCAGGAACAAACTCACTATCACGAGAGCTGAAAAATTCATAAGAAAAATCAAACTCATCAGGATCACTGACTTTCTGTTCAAAAGAAAAGTCGAAATACTCAACAAGACCAACATAAGAAGAAAGGTCATGCTTACTAGGAAAATTAGGGTTAGACTTAGTCACAACTGAACCAACATCCAATAGAAGATTAGACTGTATCAAATACTCTAGGAAGACTCCATCCGAAGGAAGGAGATCATCCAAGATAGGACACATGTCTAAACTTTCAAATGGATCGACAGATTGGAGAGAAGGCTCCATAGTCTGTATAGGATGACTCAACTGGTCAACTACTAGGACTAAGTCTCGAGAAGGTAAGCATGAAAACAGAGGCTTCTTCTCAGTATCAATTGAACGCAAAGGACATAAGGCCACATAGCTCACTTGTGGCGAGGTAGTGTCTATAGAAACACTAGGAATCAATAAAGTAAATACTTGGTCTCTAGTTGGGTCAGGAGATGGATCAAGAAAATCCAACTGATCGATAGTGACAATTTCTTTTCCATGATTAAAGTACATCACACAAAAGAATGTTGACACCACAGCTTGCATGGCATAGACATAATCACGTCCAAGGAGCATATTGAAGTCCATGGGGTCTTCTATCACCATGAAGTCAACTAATATGGTCTTCCCACCCAAATTAACAGGTGTTTGAGCAATAAATCCCAAGGCTATACAAGTTCTTCTATCAAATGCCAGTAACTGACTAGCATTCAACACAAGGTTGGGAGATCCCATGCCTCACCAAGCACGAGTTGACAAAATACTAACTGAGGCTCCTTCATCAACAATACAACTAGCAATCATGTATGATTCAACTTTGACCTTTACCTGGAAAGGTGCATCAGAAGGAAGGAGCGACTCAACTAGGCTATCCCAATCAAAGGAAGCAATCTGAGAGCTTGGTGGGGGTTGATCCGAAGCAAGTTTAGTGCCCCCTTGTTCAGTAAGTTCTGAACTGGCAGCCAAGAAAATGTCACTAGAAGACACTTCACTCTCCAAAGGAAGAGTGGGATTGATCGACAATGGAATCGATTCAACCACTTTGTGAAAGTCACTATCCGAAGGGAGAGTGGGATTGACCAAAGATGAAATTGGTTCAATCACATCAGGATCACTCTCTGAAAGAAGAGTGGGATCGACCAAATATGATATTGGTTCGACCACTTGATCAACCAACGGTTGAGTAGGTTGTTGAGAAACTATAGGTTGTTCAGGAGAAGGAAATTATTGAGTCTTGAACCACACTCTTCTCACCTCTGTGATAGCAAGGCACTGGGTGAGTAAGATGATCTCCCTCACATAGCTTACAAGGGAACTTAAGTTTGCACTTCGAACAACCAGTTTTCTCAACGGTGTCAACATGACTAGTAGTGGCTGACTGTTTGCTCTCAACATGACCTACAGAGGTTGATATTTTTCCCCCAACATGACCACCAAAGGCTGGGTAACTGGGTCCAACCTGACTAAGAGAGGTTGGTTGTTGAAAATCTTCAGAATGTTCAAAAATGGGATGACCATGAAACCAAACTCTTCACACCTCCATGATAGAAGGGAATTTATAAGTAAGGCGGTCTCCCTCACAAAGATTGCAAGGAAAATTGGGCTTGTGTTTTGAATAGTTAGTCTTTTCAACAGTGTCAACATGACTTGTAGTGGCTGATGGATTGTCTTCAGCATGAACCATATAGGCTGAGAGACCACCCCTAGCATGACTTGCAGAGGCTAAGAGATTGGGTCCAACATGACTTGTAGATGTTGGATGAGCACCACAAGCATGAAAAACAGAGGTTGAATGGTTAGGATCAACATGCTTTGTAGCAGTTGAGTGTGTACCCCCAGCATGAACTTCAGAGGCTGGGTTGATGGATCCAACATGACTTGTAGAGGTTGGATGAGGAGGTTCGACTTGAACATCAGAGGTTGAACGGGTGCCCTCAGCATGAACTACAGAGGCTGAGTGACTGGATATGACGTGACCTGGAAAGGTTGGAAGGATCCCACCAGCATGATTGACAGAGGTTGGATGGTTAAGATCAAATTGACTTGTAGAGGTTGAGTGCTTAGATCCAACATGACCTGCAGAGGTTGGATAGGTTCCCCCATCATGAACTGCAGAGGTTGGGTGGTGAAGATCAACTTGACTTGTAGAGGTTGAGTACTTAGATCCAACATGACCTGTAGAGGTTGGATAGGTTCCCCCAGCATGAACTACAGAGGTTGGGTGGTGAGGTTCAACTTGACCTGCAGAGGTTGAACGGGTGCCCCCTTGATTATGTTCCTTCTTCCTATTCCTCCTTCTTTTACTCCTTTTAGACTGTCGGTTAATAGTATCAAGTACTTTCACCGCATGAGGTAGAAGGATGAGGAGAATCAACTATAGGTGAAGGGGAACTAGTGTTTTGATGCCCTTGATATAAGGAGCTTACTTGCGAAGAATCAGGAGCATTCAGGGCAGTTGGATTGGAAAACAACCACATCGGTAGCCCTAGAGTGAATCCAGGTAGATTTAGGGTGGCAATCAAAGAACACCAACATTCCCCATGAGAGGAATAGTACAAGGAGTTCCCAGCATGGGGATCTCTTGGTTGGTGTTCAAATGGGTGTTAGCCATAGTTTCAAACTAGGAGACAAAGTTTGAGGCTGAAAAAAAACCAAAAGTACAAAGCATACACTTGAAGGCAAGCTAAGTATAGACAAAACACAGAGTACTCACTAAAATTCCTAAAGCCAAATAGACAAACAGGTATAAGATACGCTTTCCAAAAGAAAGCTAATAGACAGTTACTTGGTGTCCCTATAGATGTTCTTAGGAACAAGTGGAGGAATCACTCACCACCCTCCCACACCTTCTATAGGGGTTACCTTCCAAGCCCGTCCAAGGTCAACCAGAAATAGCCTTTCGGTGTACCTGTGTATGAACCCTAGATGTCAAAGAGACTAAAGGCTACCTTAACTATATTGAAAGTCCAGGGGGACAGTTGCAAGGCTAGTTCATACGCATGGGTAGGGTAGTGAAGCCCGAAACCTTGTCTCTGACAGAATCCCCAGATGTGCAAAAACCTTGGTATACGCTTTGACAAGGAATCAGAGGGTTATCTCCTCAGTCCAAGCCTCCATGCAGGTTCATGCTTAACTCCCATTTGAGAGGAGCTTCCCAGATACAATCAACATATAAGAGGATTTACCTAGTTATTGGCCAACTATGTATGAAATTTAATACTTGTGGAGAGTTAAAACTCCCTAATCCACAAGTCTAGCATGAGCTAGTTGGTGTATGACCCTATAAAATAAAACTTACTAATAATTTTTAAATTATATCTTTTTTTTTAGGGTTGTTTTTAGTCAGAGGGTAAATGGCGTGAAACTTATGTGGTGTTTTGACTCAAAGTTGAAACAAAATGACCAAGCCAAGAGAAATGAAATGCAAAAAGCAAAAACTATCCCCTTCCTTTTTTCAAATAGAAACTTGAAAGCCGCAAAAGAACAAATTCTTTTTATTTTCTTCAAAAACAATGATATGCAGTGAATTAAATACAGAACCCTAATCTACATGCATATTAAACAATTGTATGTTATTTTTATTTTTCTTTTATAAATGCAAAAGAAAAACTACCTACAAACAAAAGGATGCAGATGACAAGAACAAAGCAAAAGGAACTCTGCTATACAACCACCAAACAAACTCTAGAATGCCCTAAAGTCAGTATAAACCCTACTTGGAAGGAAAGCTTGCATAAGAGACAAGTCAACTATTTTGGCATGGTGAATTTAACCAGCAAAAGAAGAAGGAAACAAACACCAACAAGCTTTTGAACTCAGACAAAGATCACTAATAGAGGTTGATCAAAAACATAAGCCAAAAATCATGCCAAGCAAAGGGGGCGGGGGAAAAGAGAAAAGAGCAAACCCTAATGCTATAAAAAGGCTTACCACATAGATAAAGAACAAACAAAAGAGATGACACTAACTCCCTGGATTCATGCACCTGTAGAGGACACCAAAAGACCTACAAAATAACCCACAACAGTAGAAAAAACCACAAAAATGAGGAAAAAACATTGTTTTAGGGGTACACGCGGGTTGTACTACTGACAGGTCGCATGTCATAAGGGTTGACAGTACATAAAGTTGCATGTACAAGCACACATGGGTTGTATTACTAACAAGTCATGTATCATACGTGGGTTGACAGTATAGAAAGTTGCGTGTACCAAACCAGACAGGCGACTGTTCAGTCTGCAACTCGCATATGGGTGGAAAAAATCCCAAAAAGGTCAAAAAATGCCTTAGGAAGGCAAGGGAGGTGTTCTATGAGACTGATAAAGTATTCCTAAGTGGAAAGAAATACTTGAAGCCTTGCAAAAGACTTAAATAAAAATAGAGAAACCCCAAACAGATAAGGCTCTCCCCAACGGAGTCTCCAATTCTGTTGTAAAGGATTGTTTCCTATGGCTAGGGTTTAAGAGGCCATCAATGTCCTGGGGTTGAAAGGTGGATGTAAATGGTTCTGCAAGTATATATAAGCAATTTTGAGAGATTATAATGGTTCATACCTTAGCCAAACGAAGGTTGATCCAATCAGCCCTTCAATCCTCTTCTTACTCCTCTTGCTCCTCTTGCTCCAAGAGTCCTGCAAAATAAATTATACCTTCGTCAAACCAATACGACCACATATAAATTAATGATAATAAAAGAAACATGAAATAATAATTTGATTAACATCATAATATGATCATAAACAGAGATTCAATCACACATTGAACAATAATTTGGGAAGAAGAAGGACATCACATCTTTATTAATCTTGAAAACAAGTACAAGTATACCTTCTCTTCAAGTTTGGCACCTCACAAAACCTAGATCCGATTCTGCTGCTTCTCTTCTCCAAGGAACTCAGCCTCCAAACTCTGCAACATAAGGAGAATGCTTCTAGGGAAAAGGTGTGGGCAAAGAGAGATCCAATTCCTCCAGCATAACAATGCAAATATTCAAGTCTTCTTCTCATGGACCTCCCTACCTCTATTTATATGCTTAATGAAGAGTTAGGGTTGAATACAAAGTAGTTACAACTGAAGGAGTCAGTTGCATAACTACCCAAACTACCCGAATTTCAAAATACATATTTTTTTGACATTTTCAGGAGGCGTACGCAGGTTGCAGAAACAACAATCGTGTACATGAGGAGGTATACGTGGGTTTCAATGTAGAAAGTCATGTATTTAAGGAGTGCATGACTATTATATATAACAACTCACATACGTATGTAGGTTTGCTTAAGGAAACTCGTGTACACATCAAAAAAGTCTTTTTTAGGGTATTTTTATGCATTTTCAAACTTTGGTGTCTTCTAGAAAGTTTTATCTAACATAGATACCTTTCCAACAATGTATAGATGAGGTCAAATAGAGTTACATAACTCAAGATATGGGTCCTCCAAGTTAGGTGTTTTTTCAGTGAATTTCATGAAGTGTCGTCATGGAAGTGTCGACATGAGATGGAATCATGGGAAAGTGGTCATAGGAAGAGATGTGTCATTTTGAGCTATAAAAAAGAGAAAAAAACATGAATTATTCCTGAGATGGCTCTAATACCATGTTAAAATTGTTGTGTCATTTAGATCTTCAAGCAACGAGTCCAAAATTATTATTGCAGTAAAAGGATAATGAAGATACACACTTAACAAAACAAACCACACAGGAAACATATGAGTATTGCTCAGATAATTATAGTATCATTGTCATTAATTAAATCCAATGTTACAATAGTTTACATAGAATAATTATTCGAATCAATTAGGGATGAATTCGAATCTATCCACATGATATGGCTGTACATAACTGACTAGCTAACTCATGGCGTCTCAATCAATATCGGAGTCCAACCAACTCATCCAATGAGTAATAACTAGTTAACTGAGTGCAACTGAGGTGGCAGGTGGGAAAAGGATCCTACTTCCACATGAATCCATGGATTAGCCATGCATAACTAGTGCTAGCTAACTAATTGTGATCTAACTGAAAGTAACTAGAAGCTAACTAAGACTAACTAGTTCCAACTCCAACTAACTAATGGGGGTTGGTGCTGGGACTCCCAGCGGCTCCTAAAATGTAATGATTGGTCTATGAGGTGCCCAAAATAATGCATGCACATGTATTAAGTGGAATTTAACCTCTAGTAGTGTTCCCCACACTCTAGTAACTAGTACTTGTGGCCCCATTAGGCCAAGTGGACCCAATGGTACTAGCAGACCCAATTAATTAATTAAGGTTCCTAAGTTAGGATAAATAATATAATAGACAGTATGTTCAAGGGAGGATTAATAATCCTAACACGTAGTGGTGCTAAGACCACTAGCAGGGATACCAGTAATGATGGGTGGTAAGGACTTAGGTCCTCCACCCACTATCCCTCTGTGGAAGGGATCGGGATGTATGCCAGCCATGGGGCTAGATGGGGCAATAAACAAGTTAGGTTCATATTGATAGGAATCCAAATCGGAATCAGAGGCTGTGTGTCCTTTTAAAGGTGAGGAGGGTTGTCGAAGAGGGCTTCGACTAGGATGGTCCAAATATCCAAACTGAGGGTAGTGCCCCCTAAGTTGAGAGGAATAACGTGGTGTAGAAATGATGGCTTATAATAGTATCTAGAAATGAATTTGGACCCCCGTTTAAATCGACTTCCTATTGGTTCAAAAGGATTCACTCGGCCACCAAGGATATCTGAAGGCTTGCATATTGGGGTAGTACCCATCTGTCCATGGCGTAGGTAAAACTGCTAACTGCTTGACCACGAATGACAACACTTTGTTTTTCCTCACAGGTGGGAATGACAACACTTTGTTTTTCCTCTCAATGGCCAGCTACTTCAGGGTTCCTGTGGTACTCCTCACAATGAGTTTTAGGGAAAATCCCAAGTACTTCCCACAGTTGTGGCAGATGGGATTTATGTCCCAAACTGAATGTTATTATGTAAATTTGATTAATTTTAAAGTTTCGCTTGGGGTCATGAACAAAGTTTGTTATCTTAATGGTGTGAGTGTGTGTGCACTTTTGTATGAAACTTTTCCTTCCAACTATGAAATAAATAAATAACAATGGGATTATTTGCAAGAAACAAGCAAAGGGATGTAACCAAGTAGGTCTGAAAAGGAAAAGAAGGTCTTGGACAAAGTGCAAGACATACAAGGACCTCAAATAGGTTTGAGAAACTGACTATTAACTAACTGTTATGTTTTCAAATTGGTGGCGTGACTACCACAAATTCATATCCTTAAAATCAAAGAGGGAATTCTGGGCTCTCAACAAAGTGGAAACAAGTCCACACGTAGATCCACAGGTAAAACCTCAAGTTCCCGATGCTCAATAAGGAGGACGCTAATGCCGTGAGACCCCCAATGATCTCTCACTCCCCATGGCTTCCAAAGTCACCTATTTTTAGTTGAAGAGAAAAATAGTGAAGTGGATGCCTATTACTAAAACTTATTCAACCACCCGTCGTATCTCAGAAGACCCTACAGGGCAATGACCACGGTAATTTTTAGGGGCGAAATTTCGCCAATTGCCTATTTTTTGGGTTTAAAAAAAAATTCTCTATTTGGTCATTTTTAGTGTCTAGTATCGCCTATATTTACATAAAATATATTTTTATTATTATAATATTCACCAAAATTTACACATTTAAGTGTTAATTTTATGTTTCAAATTTAGTATTCGTGTACCTATCTATAAACATGTTTTTTTCAATCCAAAACAATCGCCTAGAATACTATACTTAAGTATAATATCAGAATCCTTAAAAAATACCCTGGCAACGACCGAGTAGAGGAGGAGGGGCCAAATAAGTAGGAAAACATAAGCGATCATCTCAGAAACAAACAGGTAGCACTTAACAGGTGGATAGCCGCAAATGGGTCGCTCAAATAGAAAAACAAGAGGCAACAGGGTCGCTTAAACAACAAAAACAGGCACGACTTGGCCGTGTGAGGCAAGACACACTTTACAAGGCTAAGGATGCAACATGGGTCATGCCTAACATTTGAAACTTTGTGACTGGGTCACGGCATCTATCCCGAAAGGTGCAACTTGGGATAGATAGGAAAAAATCAAGAAAATAAAGCCAACAGGGGCCGAGGGCAGCAGGAACTGGTGTCGTATAGGTTCGGATCATCCATGCGGGGGTCCAATCAGTGACGACTATGAGTAAAAACAAAAGAAATGTCTACATAACACAGGATCCAAGAGGATCGACCAACGGAGTCACCAAAACTGTAGCAGGGTTTTCACCCTTGCTACATTCAAAAGAGCCTCTCTTCTATAAATGGGACAATAGGGTAGAGTTCATGGAAGAAATCTATAGCAATAAATGATACTAGTAAAATGAAATCAATAATAAAATATGACTAAAATAAATAAAAACAAATGCATATAAAATATACCTTCTTTCTCTTGAAAATGGGCCACCGTGCCCGATCTCAGAAATGGACCACCTATCCATAGGCTAGTTGGTACGGAGAATGCCTCAACATACCGGATGGGGGATGGTAGGGCTACAAAATGATGGAAAAAATGGCATGACTAATTTGTGAATAATGGTTTCTCACGTTACTCAGAATAAAATAATGGAAAAAAGGGATAAGAATATTCTTGATAGAGATCTTCACACTATTTTTATAATATGTTTTTAGGTTTTTTGACCTTTTCTCTCTTTTAGGGTTTTATAACCTTGGTTATGGTTTTAAGCCTTGTTTAGGGTTTTTAGCCATTTTGGGTTTTTAGCCCTTTTTGGGGTTTTTAGCCCCTTTTTGGGCCTTTTTGTGGGATTTTTGGCCTTTTTTGAGAGAGAATGAAGGTAAAACATAGATGTGACAGTCAAAAGTAAGGGAAATATGGTAGTAAAATGATGTATGTATGTGGTTTAGACCATGTAGAGCTGGGTGAGCATTTTTTTGCGTTAACAAAGGGAATCATGTGGACATGGAGTGAACCCTAATAATTCCCTGAGTACTGTGGTTTAGTTTGCGATGAGGTTGGAAGCTACCGGATATTATAGTGCAAAAATATGATATATCAGTCGACAAAAGAGGAGGTGGTAAGGACAAAATGGTACCAGCCATAGGAGCGTTGGAAAATAATCCTGGGCCAACAACATACAAGGAAGATATGGACACACTATCGATGGTAGTGTTGATATCAGGGAGGACGTATTTCGGTGTGGCTGGTCCCTTTGGATCATAGTAAGTTAGTTGGTCGATGGTCATGATCTTCCCATCACGGGGGACTGTAAAGAGTTGAAAGACAGTAGAGGAAACAAATCAAATTGAATAAATATAAGTATGTCCTTAGAGGAGGTTGTAATCGAGTTGGGCATTGAAAACCTCAATGTCAATCAACATTGTTTTACCGGCTAACTCGACAGGGACATTCATGAGGACACCCTAGGGTTGAGCAACATGACCATCATAGGTGCAAAGAGTAGTGGAAGAAGGTGGAAGGGTTGGGGATCCAAGTTTCTGACACCTAACATGGATAACAATGCTTTGCATTGCGAGAACAAGTTTTGAGAACTCCCAGAGTGAACATGGCCAAGGGAGACTAGGCCAAGTCATCGACTATATTGTAGTTGAGTGCATCTATGGCAGTGGCATTGTTTGCGACACGACACAAAGGGAACTATGAGAATTTAGAAGTCCTGTCCATGGGGGGTCTCAACAAACGCAAACACATATCTGGAGTGGTGGAGGTAGATGCAACAAAGGGATTAACGGTTTTTGTGGTGGAACCATACTAGTTTTTTTGAGTCTGTAGATTTCCATCACTTGATAAATTCATGAGGTGATGGGAATCGGGATCAATGGGTTAACTTGCATAAGTGGTTGTGGGAGTTGGTGGGACCAAGCACTGGGTTACAACCATTCCTTGATTTGGTATGGGGTTTTGCAGCACCATAGGTGGAGGACCTAGTGGTGTTGGGTTTGGATGAGCAAGAGCAGTCCCATTGGGGTTGTGTTGATTATTGGTTTGGATTAAATGGTGGACATGGTTCATATGAGGACACTAATGTGTGTAATGGACGTAAGTGTTACAAATGGTGCACGAATGATTAGTCTGCAACTATGGGTTCTTTCCAGGTCTAGGGGGATGTTGGGGATTTTGTGTAGGGGGGTGGGCTCCATTATTGTTTAGAGGGTTGGGTTGTTGGTGACCTTTTTATGGCTGGTTGTTTCCCCGATTCCTACCTATTTGTCATCTTCCCTGCCCTTATTGGTTATTAGGGTTGGGTTGATTAGAGAGGTTTTTCTATGCGTAGACCTATCCTAGAGGCGCAGGAGGATTCGGGGCCAGAGTAGTTTGCACAGGTGGTGGGAAATAGGAAAGACCACCTGGTGGGTATGAAAATCTGATCATATAGCTATTACATGAGTGTTCCAAAAAATTTGTTCTATGAATGTGAGGAATTGGTGCGGAAGATGCATAGGAAGGTGTGGCTCCGAACTAAGCCGTTACATGTGAAAAATCAGGGGCGTAACTTGGTTGGGAAACACAAGGGGTGTTACAGAAATGGGGTGGCATCGAAGGAGAGATCATGTGTCATGTCCCTGTCTTGCTAGAAATCTCTTGGATCTACAGAGCTAGTTCCATCGAACACCCTACTTACTGCTTTCGACGAAAGGTCATTTCGTCCACATGGTATCCTACCGGATTTTGAAATAAAGTTGGCAGGGAAGGTAGTGTTTGTTGAGGTAGAGGTGATTGATGCACCTTTGGATTATAAATTGCTCTTGGGGAGAAGTTGGACTTATGCCATGTCTGCTATTGCATTGGCCATACTTTGGGTAGTAGTGTTTCCACACGAAGGGAAGTTGGTTACTGTAGACCAACTCAGTTTTACTTGAAAGGGCTGTATGGAAACTAAATAGTCCACCATGCCATTGGTTGATCAGGTTAAACTTGCTTCATAGAGCTTGGGGGATGGAATGTATGCATCATTGATGGGCACATTCGATTTTCTAGCTCTAATTAATTATCTAGGTTCTACTAGTGTAGGGAAGTATATTGCTATGGTTATTAATAGAACAGATCCTTAGGTTATTCCTTCTCGCCATGAACCTAAAGTGCCCTTATCAATAGTGGAAGTAGTTTATCAAGCTATCATTCATACCACTGTTGATCCCATTCCAGTTCCTGTCACAGTATTAGAAGAGCCAAAATAATCCTATCTGCTTTCTTGGGAAGAGAACTCTTTGCACTCTAGAGACTGCTTAGGTATGGTTTTTCCTTCTGATGAAGCCATTATAGAAGCTATGTGTGAATGAGATAAGATCTGCGAAGATCGTCACCATCGATCCTATTTTCTTCTAGAGTTAAGCAGGATTAAGAACCAGGAGTTCCATATGAGACTGACAGGTGATGTTGATACACCTATTAATCCCTTACCAAGGGAAGGAATATTTGCTGAGGGGAATATGGAAAATATTTCCACTACTATTCCTATAAACATCTTTGCAAACCCAAACGTTGTGGAAAATGTACACATTGGTGCAAACTGCTCTCTCAAGGATATTGCGATCTATATAGCCTTGTTTAAGGAATTTCGTGACATGTTTTTCTGGTCATATGAGGAGATTCCAGGCATAGATCCATCAATAGTTGAGCATGAAATTTGAACATACCCTAATGCTAGACCCATTTGACAAAAACTAAGACCTCTCAATCTGTGTAAAGTGGCAACTGTTAAGGATGAAGTTGAAAAACTGTTGAAATCCGGTTTCATTTACCTGATAGCTTTGATAGAATGGGTATCCAACCCCATTCTTGTCGACAAAAATCAAGGGAAAATACGCATTTGTACTGAATTTCGCGATCTAAACAAAGCCTATCCTAAGGATAACTACCCCACACCATTCATAGATCAAATCATTGATGCCTATGTGGGGAGTGAATTCTTTTCATTTATGGATGGTTTCTCTGGGTACAATCAAATTCAAATTAAACTGGAAGACCAACACAAAAAAACTTTCATTTGTCCTTTGGGTACATTTGCATACAAGAAAATTCCCTTTGGATTGAAAAATGCAGGGTCTACCTTTCAGCGGGCAATGAATTTTTCCTTTCATGACATTAAAGCTATTGTCAAACCCTACCTTGATGATCTACGAGCACATTATTGCAAGAGGATCGATCACCTAGATCACTTGCGTTTAATATTCGAACGATGCAGAAACTACAAAATTTGCTTGAATCCCCACAAGTGCATTTTTTGCGTTGAGTCAGGGAGATTTCTCGGATTCATTATTTCCAACAAAGGTATTCAGGTGGATCCTTTGAAAGTTGAGGCCATTGTAAATCTGCCTCCTTCTCGTTCCATCAGGAAGCTTCAAAGCTTGCAAGGGAAGTACAACTTATTTCGACATTTTATCATAAATTATGCCAAGATCACTAAAGGTTTCATGCACCTATTGAAGCAGGACACCCCATTTGTATGGGATAAAATTGCACAACTTGCATTCGAGGCATTAAAGAAATCTTTGTTGTCGGCACCATTACTGCGCTCGCCAAATTACTCTAGGGATTTTATATTGTATTTGGTCTCATCTAAGTCGACCATAGGGGTAGTACTAGTCTAGGAGGACGATAAGCTCCAAGAGCATGTCATCTACTATCTCAGCTGTGCTTTAGCTGGCCCTGAACTTAGGTATTCCCACGTCGAGAAGTCAGCCTTGGAAGCTGTGTATGTTGTTCAGAGGTTGTGTCACTACATATTATAGAGGACCACGGTGGTAGTGGCGGATGTTAATCCCTTCCAATATGTTTTGTCCTGACAGATAGTTGGAGGAAAATTCAACAAATGGATAGTCATCCTTCAAGAGTTTGACTTAGATTTCCAATCCGCCAAATCCAAAAAATCCTTAGTTTTTGCTGAGCTCATTGCAGAAATTTCGTTTGAGGAAGATGTAGCCATTGAAGAAGACTCATTCCCAGATGAGCATATCTTTTTTATTTCCACTTCTGACCCTTGGTATGGAGATATACTTGTCTATCTCCAGACTTTGAAGTACCCTGCAACCTTCTCACGGGAATAACGATGCAAAATACGTGTACATGCCAAAAACTACCTCATTATTGGAGATACTTTATATCGTAGGGGGGTAGATTCCATTTTGCGTCGATGTCTTACCCATGAAGAAGTAGAGATTGTCTTAAATGATGCCCATATTGGAGCGTGTGTGGGTCATTTATCTGGGTTAGCAATGGCCCAAAAGATCTTACGTGTTGGTTATTTCTGGCCCATGATTTTTAAATATTTTGTGGAAGTCATGAAGCGCTGTCATCCTTGTCAGCTTTACACCAGAAAGATGCAGTCACATCCTACTTCATTATTTCCTATCATCTTAGTGGCCCCCTTCACGAAGTGGGAGATAGATTATGTGACGTGCAACCCAGTCTCGGCTTGGGGCACAAACATATCATTGTCGTTGTAGATTATTTCACGAAATGGGAAGAGGCAATGACCACCTATAAAGGTGATGGGGAAACTGCAGTTTTTTTTGTTTTCAATCAAATTATCACATGGTTCGGTATGCCTAGAGATATTGTCACTGACCATGGTAGTCACGTCCAAAATAGTATGATGACTGAATTGACCACTATGCTAGGGTTTGAAAAAGAACATTCGTCTTCTTTCTACCCTCAAGAGAACGGTCAAGTCAAGGTTGTAAATAAAACCTTGAATACTATTCTCAAGTGCACTATTAATGCAGCCCGTTCCAATTGGCACATCATGTCGTATCCTGCACTTTGGGCTTATCGGACCAATGTGAAAACTGCTACAGGGTTCTCTCCTTTCCAACTCATTCATGGGGTGGAATTAGTAACCCCGGTTGAATGTGAAATCCCATCCTTAAAGATTTCTATTCATGTGTTACCTGATACGACTAAGCTTGAAGAACATTACACTTAGAACATCTAGATGAGCATCGTAGAGATGCGCTAACAACAAAGAACCCCTGGGGGTAGGGAAATTCAGGTCTATGTGGTTAGGACCTTATGTTGTGTCAAAATGTTTGAAGAAAGGTGCATATGAATTAACAGATTTCGAGGGGAATAAGCTTCCCGAGTTTAGAAATGGGCTCTACTTGAAAAAGTATTATGCTTAGGCTTAGCGCTTTTTCCTGTATTTTATTGTATGTAACTTTATGTACAATATTTCATCACTTTGTGTTCTTATACCTTAGATTGGTTGTTACAGATGTCTTCCGAGTGGTTTTTAGGTTTCGTAGATGGCACTAGTCACCACACTTGTAACCTGGCTTCAACCGCATGGGTTATTTACTCACCCTCAAGACAACTAGTTGCCTCTGGAGGCGCTTTCCTAGGTCATGATACCAATAATGTGGCCGAATACAGGGTTGTCATTGAGATTTTATGGGATCATTTGTCACGCGACATCGCCCAACTGGGTGTCAGACTTGACTCTCAACTAGTGGTTTCCCAGCTCACTCGAGCTTATCAGGTGTGGAACCCTATTTTACTATGTCAGTTTATGCAAGTTAGGTTATTGGAAAGAAATTTTGAGTTTATTACATTCAATCATATTCCAAGAAATCAAAATTCATTAACTGATGCATATGCTAATTATATCTTGGACTGGCACTTAACACATTTATCATAAAAACATACAACAAATACATTTCAAAACACATGTAAATAAAACTGACAATATATATATATGTGAATATCTGTCCATATAGATAGGTCAAGTTTCTATTCCTCAGATCCAGTCATAACTGTATAATATACAAAAAAAATACAAAAAATGGATCGAATTCCATAAAATGCTCCTAGGTCTAAGCTTGACCACCCTAGTCATCATTTCCACCCTGTTCCCCTTAATCATCCTGATCACCCTCCTCTCGGGCTTCTTCAGCTTCCTCAACTGCAGCAGCCTCAACGACGTCGATGTACACAAGCATTGATCTAGCTACCCACTTCATTAGGGGTATCCAGACAGGTGGTATACCAACCACTAGCTCTTGCATAATGGTAGGGATATGATAAATACACAAAGTAGGTACTCTTTGGGTAAGCCTATCCAGCTTCCCCTCAAGAACCCTAATCAAGCCATGATCTTCTCCCTCCACAGGATGCACATACATACATGGATGCCCAGCAGGGAGGACTGGTCCAATATCTGCATTTTAACATTTTATAGGATTAAAAACTCTTATACATATGTATATATATTTATGACTAAAATTCATAAAAATTTAAAAACTTGAAAACAAAAAATACTGGATGCTCCCCATGCTCCTCCAGGAGGTAGGACAAGGTCGGTGTCACCTCATAAATCTATCCCAACATATGGAAACTATTCCAATGCTGGTAGCTATTGCTCCCACCATAAGTAGAATTCATCATCGTATACACTCTAAACCAATCCACCGCCTCCTTGGAAGAGGAATATTCCCCCCCACCTACTCAGTCTAGGATGACGGGGAGAAGGAATTGGTAGTGGTACTGCAGGACTCAAACTAAGCACCCTCTCAAAGAAAAAGGCCACCAATATGCTAGAATAACCAAAGTTTTTCCATCGGCCTCTTTTACAATCAGATATTTGTTTCCTCATTATTGGGATTACTCTCGAACACCAGTCATATAGGGCTCGCTGTAGACATTCCACTGCAAGTCTCATTTGGTGTCGAGTTGCAAGGTGAAGTGATGATGACCCTGCAAAACTTACTATAGTGCTTTCCAACACCTGTAATGGCAAGCTGTGAATATGAACAATAGGGATGCATCTACCCCTCTTTTGAGTATTGAGCACATAGTATGTATCAATGTAGTTTTGCACACTTAGAAGGTCACTGCCTCTATCGGTACCTTCTGTTAGAATAATCAACCCATAGTTTATCCATTTAGACATTAATTTAATTATTTCTGTCTTATTAGCCTAGTTCATGTGTCCCACCTTGTGCAAGTTGTGTTTTACCTATCCATAGTGGTCAAAATTGCCTCATTTGACTCATGTAGCGCATGGGAAAGCCCAAGGAATCAAATCTACTTTATTCCTGGCCTCCTAGGTGCCCTTCTGCTTTTTCTGCTTTATTCCCTGCTTTTTCAGTGTTTTAAGGCAAATAGAAAAGCTAGACTAGGTGAGGTGAACTAGTTTTTTGTCCTCTTCATCCTCCACTCTTTTCTCCATGAAAACGCATGTATGATCTGCCATTCCACCACTCTTTAGCTTGCCTAAGCCATTTTTCTAATTCGTGATCTCCATGACAGATTTGGGATCAGCTTTTTACACCTATGGGGGATTTGCTTATTTTTAGTAAGCCTGATTTATGCTAGATTCGAATTGCTCCTCATGCATTCAAATCCCTGATGTATGTTATTTATTTAGAAACCTATGTTATTACAGGTTTGGCTATTGTACACTGATTTAATATAGTTTAGTGTTCAGCTCCAATTTTCAGTCTCTTTGTGAGTGATTTTGCATGATCAATTGTTAATTGTTGTGAGTAAAATTAATCTATCACCTGGTTCAATTTCCACATGGTATCAGAGCCATTGTAGATTGTTTCTCTTATTCAAAAATTGTTTTGCAGGTTTGACATCAGTGACTGGGAGCCTTCTACTGACAGCCGGGACAGATTTTCTAAGCTATGGATCAATCACAGAAAACTATCTTGACTCCCTTCAATTTCCTTGAATGGAAAGCAGAGATGGAGATACTGTTGAGAGTGATAGGCATCTACAGGGTGACTATGGAAATAGAAGTAGAGCCCAATGCAGCTGCAGAGAAGATAAAATGGCACAAAAAAAGGGATGAGGCTTATGGCCTCCTGTGTCTGAGTATTTCCAGAGACCTCCTTTTCCATCTCGATGGATTGACATCACCAAATGAAGTATGGGAGAAGCTTGCTGATCTTTTTGGAAAGATAGAAGAGATGAGGGGACATCAAATAAAAAATGCGCTGATTTCTCTGAGTCCAAATAGCTTTGAATCCCTGCAGCTATATTTCTCCAAGTTCAAAGCACTAGTTTTGCAGCTGAAACAGTGTGGGATCGAAAAGAAATATGATCAACTCGTACTGGCCATCCTCTCGAAGCTAGGCCGTGACTATTCAGTGTTTTTTTTGACCTTCTATGCCACAAAACTGACAGCTCGAACCTGGAAGATGCCTAGCCTTGCAGATTTCATGGAATCTCTCACACAAGAACAGGATAAGCTGGTGATGATGGGCACCATCAAACCATCCAAAGATCAAGTCTTGATTGCTGGAGATTCAAAGGTGGATTCAAAAGGAAAAAAGAAAGCTAAAAATCCACCTGAGAAAAATAGAGACAAGAAACAGTCTCCGGAGGATCCACAAGGTCCCAAGAAGAACTACCAGAAGAAGAAAAACAAAGGTAAAATGAACAAGTGCGCATACTGCAATAAGGGCAATCACTCTGAAAGCTATTGTATGAAAAAGCAAATTGATACGCTGACCCAACTCCTGGAGAAGAATGGCATCTCCCTTCCATAAAGCTCAAAGAAGAGAGGAGGAGGATCAAGTTCAGATGACAGAGAGAGAGTTCATGCATTGGTTGCTGGCACATCAAGCTCACCCAGTTTTATCATTGATTCTGGAGCTTCAAGACACATGGTTTTGACTAAGGAGGCCTTCTCCTCACTGGACAAGTCGAAAGGACCATCTATAGTATTGGGAGATGACTCTCTCACTGAAAGTTTGGGTAAAGGAAGAATAGATCTTGATCATGGTCAGTTTAGCAATGTGCTGTATGTGCCTGGTCTTGCCTCCAACCTCCTATTAGTGTACCAGATGACCCACAATGGGTCTCCTAATAAATTCATATTCTCACCCGATGAAGTTGAGATCATAGAGATCTCAACTGGTAGAGTCATTGCAAAAGGAGTTGCGAATCATGCTCAAAAGGTATACATGTTCTCACACTTTCTACCTTACTCAAACCCCTCTACTCTTCTG
>LPNX011220851.1:25786-87533 GCA_001517045.1 Pseudotsuga menziesii | reverse complement strand
AGACCCTAACAGCCCTACAAGGCCAAAATGGGCATCCAAGACACTACATGCAGCAGGAGAGCTAGCTGGGGATCCCAATGACCCAAGGAGGACTAGATCTTAGTTTGAGAGTGGTCTATGCATGAAGGATCCTATGTTTGCTGAAAAATTCTATTTGATGGTGGAGTCTGATCCTCAAACATATAAAGAAGCAGTAGGAGATCCAATATGGCAAACAGCCATGAAGGAGGAGTTCAGCTCACTCCAGAAAAGCAACACATGGGAGCTAGTGGATCTTCCCCCAGGGAGAAAAATAGTACAGTGTAAGTGGGTCTATAAGACCAAATTTGCTGCTGATGGTTCACCACTGAAGTACAAGGATAGATTGGTAGCCAAGGGATACTCACAGGTTCATGGCATAGATTACAATGAGACCTTTTCCCTAGTGGTAAAGATGGATTCCATCAGGCTAGCCTTAGCCATTGCAGCCTCAAGGCAATGGGAGGTACATCATATGGATGTAAAATGTGCCTTCCTGAATGGAGATCTCACTGAAGAGATATATATGCAGCAGCCTCAAGGTTTTGCTACTAACCCTTCTCTTGTGTGCAGGTTGAGAAAATCATTGTATGGGCTAAAGAAAGCCCCCAGGGCTTGGTATGCCAAGATCGATAGCTTCTTGCTATCACTGAATTTTGTTCGGTGCAAATAAGATCCAAATGTCTATTTGAATTTAGTTAATGGTTCATTAATGATAATTGTGTTATATGTTGATGACCTCCTCATTACAGGAAGCTCAAAGGCTGAGATTGATTCCTTAAAAGGAGCTATGAACCAAGCCTTCTCCATGACAGATTTGGGGCTCTTAAGTCAATTTTTGGGGCTTGAGATTGCTCAAACCAAAGCTGGAATCAAGGTGCACCAGTCCAAATATTTCTTGGACTTGCTGAACAAATTCAGAATGAAGGATTTCAAAGCAAGCAAAACTCCTTTCCTTTCAGGAGTGAAGCTGGAAGAAGCTGATTCTTCACCTATGGTAAACAATACACTGTATAGGAAATTGATTGGATGTTTGTTGTATCTGACACATAATAGACCTGATATTTGTTATGCAGTAAGTGTGGATTCTAGATACATGGATCAGCCTCAAGAGATCCATTGGAAAGCATCCAAAAGGATCCTTAACTTTGTTCAGGGAACAAGGACACATGGGATCTTCTATAAAGAAAAATCTGATCTTGATTTGATTGGATTTACTGACAGTGATTGGGCAGGTGATAGCACAGATAGAAAGTCCACTTCAGGATATGTGTTCATGCTTGCAAAAGGGCCAATCAGCTGGTCAAGCAAGAAACAGAGTGCCATTGCACTCTCATCTACAGAGGCAGAGTACAGAGGAGTTGTTAATGCAACAACTCAATGTTTATGGTTGCAGGGTTTACTTGGAGAGTGTGGCTTCGAACCAGAGTACTCAACTACTATCTACTATGATAACCAGAGTACCATTCAAATCTACAAAGATCCAGTTCAAAAGCAAGGAACCAAACACATTGAGATCCTTATGCACTACACCAGAGAACTTGTGCATGATGGCACCATTCACCTACTCTTCTGCTCATCTTCAGAACAAGTAGTTGATATCTTCACCAAATAATTTTGTGAGAAGACCTTCAGCAATCTCAAATCACTACTGGGGATTGCTGATCATGCTGTGAAAGCATGAGTGAAGACAAGATTCCAAAATTTTGTTTTACAGTCCATGTTTAAGGGAGGATTTTCCCAAGTTGGTTTTGCCTCTTTCCTTGTTTAAATGGACATGTAGTATGTAAAGGGTGACTAAGCCTTGTTGCTAGGCCCTATAATTTTTTGATATATTACTCATAATTCAGGCTTAAGGGGGGGTGTTAGAATAATCAACCCATATTTTATCCATTTAGGCATTAATTTAATTATTTCTGTCTTATTAGCCTAGTTCATGTGTCCTACCTTGTGAGAGTTGTGTTTTACCTATCCATAGTGGTCAAACTTGCCTCATTTGACTCATGTAGTGCATGGGAAAGCCCAAGGAATCAAATCTGTTTTATTCCTGGCCTCCTAGGCGCATTTCTGCCTTTTCTGCTTTATTCCCTACTTTTTCAGTGTTTTAAGGCAAATAGAAAAGCTAGACTAGGTGAGGTGAACTAGTTTTTTGTCCTCTTCATCCTCCACTCTTTTCTCCATGCAAAAGCATGTATGAGCTGCCATTCCACCACTCTTTATCTTGCCTAAGCCATTTTTCTAATTCGTGAGCTCCATGATAGATTTGGGATCATCTTTTTACACCTATGGGGGATTTGCTTATTTTTAGTAAGCCTGCTTTATGCTAGATTCGAATTGATCCTCATGCATTCGAATCCCTGATGTATGTTATTTATTTAGCAACCTATGTTATTATAGGGTTGGCTATTGTACACTGATTTAATACAGTTTAGTGTTCAGTTCCAATTTTCAGTCTCTTTGTGAGTGATTTTGCATGATCAATTGTTAATTGTTGTGAGTAAAATTAATCTATCACCTGGTTCAATTTCCACACCTTCCAAGTCAACAGGAGCTCCACATCATGAAAAACTGGAGATAAATTAAATGTCTTCCAAGGTAATCTCTAGAAACTTACCTTGTAGGTCAAACATACCGAGATCATGATCCCAATAGTTTATCATAAACTCTAGTAGGAAGACATTGGATCGCATAGGTGAGGTACAAAAGAATTTGAGAAACCCTGAAGGTAAAAAATAATTTGAGCCTCATTTTGGTGTCTTTTTACAAGATATCATTTTTAATGATTCCTCACCTTTAGGGAGTTTCTTTATGACCAGGTCTAACTCCTCAAAATAGACTTGAATGCCGAGTAAACTTGTCCATTCAGGCTCATTAAGAATATGTGAATGGGAATCCACATTAGTGGTAGTTTATCTCTTTCTCAGACCATGTGGAATAATACAAGAAAATATCACTCTCTTTTCTGTGGAATTGAGAAGAGTACTCTCAGACATAGGTTTATCACTTTTTTGGACCTGAGGGACTAAATTTACGGAAAAGGAACACCCAGTATGAGATTATTTTTCTCTTTTTCGTGCTCTGGACCTAAACATGAAAAAGATTCCGAGTGCACTTTATGTATTTGTCATGCTCGTTAAACAACAAGAACAAAACATTGAGTTTACTGTTGTAAGACCCATTTCTTGTACTCAAATGGGTCTTTCCGAGTGATCTTGCTTTCCTTCACACTCGTAAAACTCAAGCTATATGCTGCTCTTGAAGGAGCGTTGGGTAGGTGGTAATTTAACCTTTTTTGGACCTCCCTGACTAAGTACAAAAAAGGTTCACCTTTTATTCTATAGAATTTAAGAGAGTTCTTTTGTGGTATGTTTTATACTTTTTCGGCCTCAAGAGACTAAATTGGACGAAAAAGGACACCGATAGAGTCTTCTTCGGAGTTTTCAAACTCTCTAAACATGAAAACACCAAGTGAGCATGTACTAGTTCGGGCTCATAAAATCCATGAATCAGTGACATTATCAAGCATTATTCCCTCTTCTCTTCAACGTTGTCAAAAATGAAGAGAGACTTGAGTTGACTTTCCTGGACTCATTAAAATTTAACATGAAAGATAATGAAGAAGTTTTCTTTTTTATTCTTAGTTGGTGGCAACATGTCTTCCTTGAACATAGTACTCTCTGCACTTTCTGATACTCTTGTCTTAGTGTTCACTTTTAGTTCAGCTATCACTTCAAGTTTCTTACTCCTCCACTTATCTGTTATACCTGGGGAATTTGGTCATGTCTCCTACATTGCATATAAGTCTAATTGTATTATATGCAAAGTTAAAATCTTCCTTGGGTCATCTCTATGTCGTTCTCACTGTTCAAGGATTTATCCCTGCATCTGATTTTTATCTTGATCCCATCATTGTCCTATCTGATATTACTTGTGTTGACCTTCCTTTATCTAGTTCCTAGTCACTCTTGTGATCTGTTGGAGGATCTATTTCCTTCCTCATCACAGTATATTTTCTCATCAACACTTCTTAACGACGAAGAGCTAGAGTTTTGGCGATCGTACCTCAATATTCATTTTCATTACTGGTGAATTCCTTTGCTTAAGTTGTCAATTATCACCTATTGGTTGACAATATGTTGAATCCTATCCATGTTCAACTTTGACACATCTATTCACATGGCCTGGATTGTACTGGTTCTTTTGGATTTTTGACGAAGACCTTAGGTTCATTTCTATGACCTAAGTTGCGCAAGATTATTTTGTGTTCACTTACAAAGTTTCTAGATCTTTGAAGACTCATCATTATTGTATATTGTGGCTTCGATCCACCTTTGTAATATATGTGGTCTTGAACCCATATCATATGATGTACTAAAATATTGTAAAGGAGCTAGTGTTCCAGTATATTGAACATGGCATCCTCAGATATGAATTTGTATATAACATTTCTATGTATTTGTTTCAGGTACTTTATCCTAGGTTACAAGGGTGCTTTATCCTGAACAACAGATGTCTGAGGGGAGTTTGGTAGGCATGGGAGGCCATAGTGGGTAATGAAGAATGGGGTCATTGGTAAACCGTGTGTAACACCCCAGTTTTGACCCCATGACTTTTTTATTGTACATGATGTAGGTATTGTATTGAGATCATTGCATGGAGCTCAAGGCCAAAGACCTGCCATCGATCTGGTATTTTGTGAATAGGTGATCAAGTTGATGCCTATGGTTATTGTGCTAGTCAAATCACAATGTATCTTGTATATCATGTAAATGCACACATTTAATAAAATACCACAACTAGCTATGGAACTGGAATGTGAAAGAGATGGGGGCATGATTTCACAAGGGATAGGGTGTGGAGTTAGTCAAACCCCCTGAGTGAATAGGGTGTGACTATATTTTAATGGGAGAACCCATGGACACCTCAACTACCTTTTTTCATCTGTCCTCGATCATTATTATTTACAGAAGGTGGTTGAGATAGTAATGCTTTAGGTAGTTTAGGGCATGGTCGATTGTAGTTTGCGCAGGTTTGTAGCCTGGGGGAATCTGCACTTTTTCTTCTGTAGGAAGAAAGCACATGATGCGTGCCCAGTCCGTCAGGAAGGATTGCATTTGGGTTTTGTTCACTTCTCCTCAATAATTTCATGGAGTTGGTATTTAATTCAAACCATTCCATCATTGTTCATCCATCCATTTGATATCTCCAGTCTGCTCATGTGCGCTGAGCATTTATCCTGCTTGCAGAACCGTGGTGTTTTCTGTGATTGTCAATCTATTGTTCCACGTTCACCGTTTTGAGAATTCTCCGTGAAAGAGAAGCTAGTTGTTTTTCTGAACAGAGGAGTGGTGGAGATCACTTGATTTTGTAATATAGAGGGGTTATCTATGGTTCCCTAGTGTTGGTGTATTTTCCCTCAGTGGAAATCCTCTATTACAGTGTTTTCCCTGTGTAGAGTGAAGATCCTTTCTTATTGAGATACAGTGTGGTTTGCTGTATTGTGTAAGCTGGGTTTGGGTCCAATTTGTATACAATATTCAGGAGTGGAAAAGAAGAGGAATGGGCTTGTTAAACTACTATGGAGAGGAACCTCAGGAAAAGATAAGAGTGGTTGGTAGATCCTTACTGCACACCCCAAGAGCACTAGAAGGGATGAATAGTCTGAAGGACTGTTGAGTAGAGAAAGGGATGTTACCTTGTCTTGGGATGCAGGTAACATGGATGAAGGTGTCCTAGCTCTTGGATGAGCCACTATATTAGCCATTTTACATTTCCATTGCTTTACCAGCCTATTAAACCAAGGGATATTGGCTTGACCTTAGGTTCTGGTAACCTAATTAGATCTTGGTGTGGCTAAGTCTTGTTGTGCATTTGGCCTTATGTATAAACCTTGGCTGGACATCCTGTTAACCCAAATGTGAGAGATGGATTAGCCTTGGGGTATTTGAACCCATCTGTTGGTTTGGATGGTCCTTAATGCAAGTGTTGTATTGATAGCTTGCAACCTATTAACCCAACTTGGTGTTGGCTTGGTTGGACAGTCTAAGAAATCCAACTAGGTCTTGGATTGACTGTGTGTTAAATATCTGGCTATGTGTGATTCTTTCTGTTCCCTAGCTCCTTGTGGAATCATTCCCAAATTGGGGGTGGCAATGTGTTGAGATATTAATAAGCACACTGGCATGTGGTTGGGTGGAACGTTGCAGCAACATAGCTAGTTCCAGGAAATCTTGACCATCAAGATAAGTATCTCTGTTACTCTGTGTATGCAAACTATTTTCTTATGAATGACTATACTAGTTATGTGGAATGCTGATGAATATGATGAATTTCCATGTTCATGTGGAAGGCTTGTTGATGATCAAGTAGAGGTTTACTTATGTAGGAATGTCCCCGTATTTGTCTGTTTATGCCTTGTATGTTTTATGCATTTTCTCTGTTTATGCCTTGTGTTCTTTCCCTGCATTGTGTTTATGTTCATGGAGTCTAAAATCCTGGTAAAGAGTAAAAAATGCATCCAAGTCAAGGAAATATGTGTTTTTTGACCTTTGGAATCCTCCTATGGAAGTCGAAAGTCGAAAGCCGGCAAAACAAAAAAGAGAAGGAGAAAAATTGGATTTTCGATTCCTAAAACTGGAAAGCAGAAGTCAAAAGTCAGAAAGTGGAAGAATGGTTGGAAGTTCTGCAGAAAGCTAGATTTATGATTCCCAAAGTTGGAAGCTCGAAGGAAGAAGGCAGAAAGTCGAAAGATGAAAGGAAGAAGGCAGAAAGCCGGAAGTCGAAAAATCAGAAAGGTGTCAGGAGAACAGCTTGCATTGCTGTAGTTCTGATTTTCGAACTCATAAATAGGATGGAAAAAATTTGGAAGCCAAAAATTGGAAAGGTGTCAGGAAAACACCTTGCATTTCTAGAGTTTCGATTTCCAAAGTTGGAAATTAGAGGGCGGAAATTCAGAAGCCAGAAATCAGAAAGGTGATAGGTGAACACCTTGCATTGCTGTATTTCCGATTTTCAAGGTCAGAAGTTGGAAGGAAGAAGTAAAAAAAGTCAGTTTAGTTCGGAAATGGCCATTTGGGATGTAGAATGGATAATTGAAGGTCTAAACAACTGATATAGTGGTTCTAAGCCTGAGATGAAGGTTAGAGAATAGGTCAATGTCCATACTTGGTGTTTATCAGAAGAAAAAAAGAGGTTCTTTAAGAATTTTTTTTAAATAATCCACATTATGGGGTATGGGGACATGACAGTATGGCATCAGAGCTGTGGGTTGCAGCATTGGGCCTGGATGGGCCAAAAAGAGATAAGAATACCCTATGAAGCCAACTTTGTAGTCCTCTATAGTATGGTATCAAAGCTGCGGGTTACAACATTGGGCCTTGATGGGTCAAGTTTAACAAATAACTGAGCCAATGGTTGCAGTATTGGGCCCAGATGGGCCATGTGAATAGTTTCCAAAAATATTGGGTCTAGCATTGCAGCTAACTGTGTTTTTTTATTTTGAAAAATTATCATGCATCTAAAAAATGATGTGTTAACACATTTTTTAGAGTCACAATGCAGGTTAGAAAGGTGATTTTTAACTCAAGCCATGAGGACCTACAACTGGAATGATGCACAATATCCCCATGAGCATGAGGAAGATGTTATGGGTGAGAATGTTAGAGTCAGGAATGATGAAACCGAGTATAATGGAAGGAGATATTGGGATACCCACTAGATTTTCCAGCCACCATGGGAATCCTAACAGTGGAAATGCAAAGTTACAGAGCAAACAATGAAATATTGGTCAAGGCTCAAGAATATCAGAATCAGTTGAATGCAACCATGCTGCAGATTTTGATAGATTTAAAAATAAATATGAACTCTAGGCATGGGGCGATAAAGCTAGAAGGAATTAAGAGCAACCCTAGAAGAAGGAAAATGACTTCTAGTGGGTCATCGGACTCTGAAGAATCCAGTGTGGGTTCAAGCTCTCCTTCTCACAGGAGTAAGAGAAAGAGGCACTACAGGAACAATTCTTGAGATGAATTCAAGAAGGATAAACCTCCTACCTTTAATGGTGAGATAAAGACTGGTCAAGAAGTTGAAGCTTGGATTCTTGGGACAAAGAAGTATTTCCAAGTCCAATACTATTCAGGATACATGAAGGAAAGTATTTCCATCTTCAATCTGAATGGAAGAGAATCCATTTGGTGGGAGAACCTCAGACAACTAAAGAGGGTCAGTGAAAGAATAATTGAGTGGAAATAGTTGAAGAAGTATTTCAAGCAGAAATACCTATCTGAAAAGTATTATGATGAAAAAATTAAGGAATTCCATGAGCTGAGGCTGGGACAACTGACATTGGAAGATTATTGTAATAATTTCTTAGAGCTATTAAGTTATGTTAGGTACATCAAATATGAGAAGGTGAAGATCCAACATTTTCTGAGTGGATTACCCCAGTCATACAAGGACCGAATTGAATTTGATGAGCCAAGAAATTTGGAAGAGGCTATTAGAAAGGTTAGGTACTGTTATGACTAGAACAAGGTCAATCCTGATCATCATAAGGATTGGAAGGAAAAGAAAAATTAGAAGTTTGGAAAGATAAAGAAAGGATTTAAACCTTCCAACTTCAAGAATCAACAACAAAGTAAACCATCATAGACTCTAAATCATCCATCCAGAGTGTTGGGGGAAAAGATAAGGGATCCTAAAGAAATCAGGGAACCTCTCCAATGTTGGAAGTGTGGAGGACCCCACATGTGCAAGAATTGTCCTCATGAGGAAGGGTATGTAAGGCCAACTTACAATGTCCAGGAAGCTGAAATTGTTGGTCAGGTGGCAAGAACAGTCCCTAGGATTTATGCTGCATTAGAGGACCGTCAGGAAGATCACCAATCAAATATGGTTGAGGTTCTAGGTAATATTACTGAGCAATCTATCTTTTTTTTGATTGACACTAGTTGTACTCACAACTATATTACGCCTAGGATTGTTGAAGTTTGTTCTTTTAAGAAGTTAAAGCATAATAAGTCATGGTTAGTTCAACTAGTCACTGGAACCAAGAGGAAGGTCAGTGAGATTGTAGAAAAATGTCCATTAGAGATGAATGGATTAGTGACTTATGAAGATCTCAATGTTCTGCCAGTTAGTTCATATGAAATTCTCATTGGAATGGATTGGTTAGTATCTCACAGGGTAAATATTGATTGTTACAATAATACTTTTGAATGTAGGGATGAAGAAGGACACCCAAGAGTGGTAAGAGGCATTCCAAAAGTGGTTTCTGTTAGGAAGATTTCAGCCATGCAGATGATGAATTTATGTAGGAAAGGTTTCCAGTTATATGAAGCCCATGTTTCAAAGGAAACCGAGAATGAAACTCCTAGGTTGGAGGATTTCCATGTGTTACAGGAATTCATGGATGTTTTTGCTGATGATGTTCCAAGAATTCCTCCAAAGAGGGATATTAATTTTACCATTGACCTTGTTCCAGGAGAAACACGAGTTTCTAAGGAACCCTATAGGATGAGCACACCAGAGTTGTTAGAGATGAAGATGCAGCTTCAAGAATCATTGGAGAAAAATTATACCAGGCCGAGTGTGTCTCCTTTTTTGGAGAACCAGTCTTGTTTGTAAAGAAGAAAGATGGTACACTCAGATTGTGTATTGATTATAGACAGTTGAACAAAGTCACAGTGAAGAACACGTATCCTTTACCTCGAATTGATGATCTTTTCAATCAAATGAGAGGGGAAAGAGTATTCTCCAAGATTGACTTAAGGCCTGGTTACAATCGGGTAAGAATCAAGGATGAAGACATTCATAAGACAACCTTTAGAACAAGGTATGGACAATATGAGTTTGTAGTGGTACCATTTGGTGTCACAAATGCACCAACTACATTTATGTGCCTTATGAATAGTGTTTTCAGTAGGTATTTGGACACGTTTGTTCATGTCTTCCTTGATGATATTCTTACCTATTCTAGGAATGAGGAAGAGCATGAAGAACACCTAAGTATTTTTTTTCAATTGTTGAGGGATCATAAGATGTATGCCAAGTTGAGTAAGTGTGATTTCTATAAAGATAGAATTCATTACTTGGTCCACATCATATCAGATGAAGGCACATCTATGGACCCTAAAAAGATTGAGGCCATCATGAATTGTCCAACTCCAAGGAATGTGACAGATGTAAGGTCTTTTATCAGACTTGCAGGTTATTATAGGATATTCAATGAAGGATTCTCCAAGGTTGCGCATCCTATCACTTCTTTTCAAAGGAAAGGGATGAGATTTGAATGGACACCTAAATGTGAGGGAAGCTTCCAGCAGTTGAAGAATATTCTCACAAGTGCACCCATTCTGAAAATTGCATACCCAGAAAAGGACCTTGTGGTGTGCACTGATGCATGCGGTTAAGGGCTTGGAGGAGTTCTTATGCAAAAAAACCATGTGGTATGTTATGAGTCTAGAAAGTTAAAATGTCATGAGAAGAATTATGCCACTCATGACTTAGAACTTGTAGCCATAGTACATGCTCTCAAGATGTGGAGGCATTACTTAATGGGAAGAAAATGTGAGTTAAGGACATACCATTGTGGTCTGAAATATTTGTTTGATCAGCCAACACTAAATGCTATACAATATAGATGGCTGGAGTTCTTATGTGATTTTGATTTTGAAATCAAACACATAAAAGGGAATGACAATAAAGTGGCTGATGCACTCAGAAGGAAAGTGCATGAAATGCATGTGGCATCTCTTAGTGTTTTCCAATCAGATATGAGACAACTGATTGTGAATCATACTACTGAAGATGATTTGTATGTGCATGTCAAGGATAAATTCCAACAACAGAATCTTGAGAAAAA
The DNA here is from genome assembly GCA_001517045.1 of Pseudotsuga menziesii. Classification (NCBI taxonomy): domain Eukaryota; kingdom Viridiplantae; phylum Streptophyta; class Pinopsida; order Pinales; family Pinaceae; genus Pseudotsuga; species Pseudotsuga menziesii. The sequence continues at coordinate 76,654 of LPNX011220851.1, read as the reverse complement.
ATATGAGGAATATAAATTGGAAGAATATGGGATTATTACCTACAAAAACATAATTTATATTTCACATGTAGCAGATTTAAGGAGAGTTGTTATGGATGAGATCCATCAAGCTCCATATTCTGGCCATCTAGGATATCATAAGACAATTGATACAGCTAGAAAGCAGTATTCCTGGCCAGGAATGAAAAATTATATTGCCAAGTACATTTCAAGGTGCATGAAATGTCAGCATGTGAAGGTTGAGCATCAACACCTAGTAGGTTTTCTGAAGCCTTTTCCAACTCCAGAATGGAAATGGGAAGTTATTTCCATGGACTTCATTACAGGTTTTCCAATGACTTGGAGGCAAGATGATTCCATCATGGTTGTGGAGGAAAATTTGATAAAGGAAACACATTTTATACCTATTAAGTCCACACATAAGACTGATGACATTGCAAAAATATTCATGAAGCATATTTTCAAGTTGCATGGATTGCCTAAGGCAATAGTTTATGACAGGGATTCCTAGTTCAATTCCAATTTTTGGAAGTGGTTGTTTGCAGTTTTGGGTACAAAGCTAAATTTTAGCACTGCTTACCATCCTCTGAATAATGGCTAGACATAAAGAGTGAACCAAGTGCTGGAAGACATGCTTCACATGTATGTGATGGAAAATCCAACCAAGTGGATGACTACTTACACTTGGTATAATTTGCATACAACAATGGACATCAACCATCCTTGGGGATGAGTCCATATGAAGCTTTGTATGGTAGAAGGTGTAGGACACCTGTGACTTGGGATAATACTATGAACAAGATTGTGCTTGGGTGATAGATTATCAAGGAGATGGAGCAAGAGGTTGCAAAGATTAGGCAGAATATGAAGACAACCCAAGACCGATAGAAGAGCTATGCTGAGAATCATAGAGTGCACCGAGAGTTTTGTTTTGGGGATCATGTTTAATTAAGAGTGAGGGAAAAGAAGAGTTCTTTGAAGCTTGAAAGTTGTGCCAATTTGTCCCCTAGATATTGTGGGCCTTTTGAAGTGCTTGAAAGAATATGGCCAGTTGCATATAGACTTGCATTGCATGCTAGCACTAGAGCTCATGATGTTTTTCATGTTTCTTTGCTTAATAAATATGTACATGACCCTAACCATGTGATTAATTGGGATGTGATTCAAGTGGAACTCAAGGGAGAGTTCCAAATTGATCCAATGCAAATCCTTGATAGGAAGGTCACCCTACTCCCGAATCGAGCCATAGTGAAGGTAAAGGTGTAATGGGAGCACTACAGTCCTGAAGAGGTTACTTGGGAGCTGGAGGATTCCATGTGATTGACACATCCATTTTTGTTCAATTCTGTAGAACACTGAGGATAATGCCAATGTACCATTTTTGTTCAATTTTGTAAGCACCGAAGACAATTTTAATTGAAGGGGGAGGGGAATGTAACACCCCAGTGTTGACCCCATGCCATTTTTCTTGCACATGATGTAGGTATTGTATTGAGATCATGGCATGGAGCTAAAGGCTAAGGCCCTGCCATCGATCTGGTATTTTGTGAATAAGTGATCAAGTTCATGCCTATGTTTATTATGCTAGTTAAATCACAATGCATCTTGTATATCATGTAAATGCACAAATTTAATAAAATACCACAACTAGCTATGGAATTGCAATGTGAAAGAGATGGGGGCATGATTTCACAAGGGATAGGGTGGGGAGTTAGTCAAACCCCCTGAGACAATAGGGTGTGACCTAATGTTAATGGGAGAACCCATGGAGACCTCAACTACCTTTTTGTCCTCTATCCTCAATCATTATTCTTTCCAGAAGGTGGTTGAGACAGTTAATTCCTAGGGCAGTGCAAGGAATGGCTGAGTGCAGTTTGCTCAAGTCTGCAACCTAAAGGAAGCCACACTTTTTCTTCTGTAGGAAGCAAGCACGTGATGCATGCTCAATCCGTCAGGGAGGATTGCATTTGGGTTTTGTTCACTCCTCCTTAGTCATTTCATGGAGTTGGTATTTCATTCAAACCATTATGTCATTGTGCATCCATCCATTTGATCTCTCCAGTCTTCTCATGTGTGCTATGCATTTATCCTGCTTGTAGAACCGTGGTGTTATCTGTGATTGTCAATCTGGTGTTCCACATTCACCATTTTGATCATTCTCCCTAACAGAGAAGCTAGTTGTTTTGTTGAGTAGAGGAGCAATGGAGATCATTCGATTTTGTAAGACAAAGTGGTTATCTATGGTTCCCCAAAGTCGGTGTCTTTTCCCTCAGTAGAAATCCTCTGTTACAGTGTTTTCCCTATGTACAATGAAGAGTCTATCTAACTAAGTTACATCGTGGTTTGATGTGTTGTGTACCTTGGTTTTGGGTCTGATTTGTATGGAAGACTGAGGAGTGGAAGAGAAGAGGAATGGGATTATTAACCTAGTGCAAAGATTAACCTCGAAAAAATATAAGAGTGGATGGTAGATTCTTACATCATGCCCCAAGAGCACTAGAAGGTAGGCATATCTTGAAGGACTGTTGAGCAAAAAAAGGGATGCTACCTTGTGTTGGGATGCAGATAATGTGGATTCCAAGACATATATATCTTGTGGAGGTGTCCCAGTTCTTGGATGAGTGACTAGGTTAGCCATTTTACCTTTCCACTTCCTTGGAATCCTGTTAAACCAAAAGAGATTGGCTTGGCCTTGGGGCATGGTAACCCAATTGGATCTTGGTGTGGCTGAGTCTTGTTGTGCATTTAGCCTTGTGTATAACCCTTGGATGGATAACCTACCAACCCAAATGTGAGAGATGGCTTGGCCTTGTGGCGCGTGAACTCATATATTGGTTTGGTTGGTCCTTAATGCAAGTTTTGGCTTGATATCCTGCAGCCTATTAACCCAACTGGGTATTGGCTTGGCTGGACAGTCTAATAAGTCCAACTAGGTGTTGGCTTGAATGTGTGTGAAATATCTGGTTGTGTGTGAGTCTACCTATTCCCTAGTTCCTTGTGGAATCATGCCCAAATAAGGGGTGGCAGTATGTTGAGAGATTAATAAGCAAACTAGCCTATGGTTGGGTGGAACATTGTAGCAACATAGCTAGTTGTAGGATGACCTGATCATCAAGATAAGTATCTATGTTACTCTGTATATGAAAAGTATTTTCTTATGAATGAATATACTGGTTATGTGGAATGCTTATGAATATGATGAATTTCCATGTTCATGTGGAATGATTGTTGATGATCAAGTAGAGGTTTACTTGTGTAGGAATGTCCTTGTATTTGTATGTTTATGCCTTGTAGGTTTAATGCATTTTCTCTGTTTATGCCTTGTGTTCTTTCCTTGCATTTTTTTTATGTTCATGGAGGCTAAAATCCCGGTAAAGAGTAAAAAATGCAAAGAAGTAAAGGAAATATGTGTTTTCCGACCTTTGGAATCCACCCGTGGAAGGCGGAAGTCAGAAGTCAGTAGGAAAAAAAAGAGAAGGAGAAAAGATGGATTTTTTATTATTGAAATCGGAAAGCGGAATTCGGGAAGTCAGAAAGTGAAAGGATAGCTGGAAGTTCTGTGGAAAAATGGATTTTTTATTCCCGAAGTTGGAAGCTGAAAGACAGAAGGTGTTGGAGACATTTACCAACTTACACACTCTTTTTGGTCAATTTGTCCTAGTTGAACCACTATCCTAAGTATTATTGGCTTAATTAACATCATAGGAGCACTAGATGACATAATCTAGATCACATGCATGCCTACCTTCAGTCAAGGAGGCTAACTTAGCCTTATCCTACATTCGGGGAGGCTAACTAGAGCACTCCGGGGGTGATCTAAGTGTCATTAATGCACCATATTTCTAATTGATGGTTACAATTAGTTAAATAGAGAAGTGAAGGTGCCTTCCTTCATTAAATTTATTATTTAATGATTATTTAATGAACTGGAGTCAACAGGGGCACCTCCAACCACTTTTGATGTTCGGTTAGACTTCAGTTAACCTCATCGGGGTTCATTGGAGTCATTGAAGAGCTACCACTTGATGGTTGGCTTGATGTGACATGTGTCTGACCTAATTTCAATTAGACTCAGTCATTTATTGCACTTTGACTTCAGTTAGGGCTCAATTGAGTCAATTAGGGTTTTGATCGATGGTTAACTTAAGTGTTGACTGTGGCTTACATTCAGTTAATCTAGACTCACTCATTCAATTCGAATGAACTCCTTGGGAATTTGAATTGCTTTTTCATTCATGCTTGCAGCATGATCTTGTATTGTATTACTCATTATTTGTGTGAATATACAGTACGACTACTCATTCTGTAGCCCATTTACACCATTTTCATGTCTTATCATTATTAATCTTTTATGAGACTGTGCTTGAGTCCCTAGATTACTGTGCATATTAATATGGAATTAGAGCTCATGGTAGGACGAAGCTCAGATCTCTCAAAAACAAGGTTTTTGACAGATCTTGCATGAAAATTGAGCAATAGCTCAAAAATCCAGCACTGCACCAGAAGCCAAGGCTTACCACTAAATACCCCAAGTAAAGAAATTGTTGATCAAGCTTGCTTGATTGACTATGCTGGGTGTGATGAAAGCCTAAAATGTGCAGGCTGTTTGACCTTACATTTCCCTTTCTGTTGTGATTTTCAGGTTTTCTAAAGGTGAAGCATTCACTCCAGTAGATTCAGATGGCCTCTTCAGTAGATATTTTGACTCCGTTCCATTTCAACTCATGGAAAGGAGACATGGAGATCTAGCTACATGCTAGAGGACTCTATAGAGTCACCATGGACACTGAAGATGAGCCTGGTACTGCTATAGACAAATCAAGATTCTTGAACAAGAAGGATGAAGCATTCGAATTCTTGTGCCTCTTTATTTCCCAGGATCTTCTTTTCCATCTTTCGGGATTGAAGACTCCAAAGGAAATTTGGAACAAGTTGGAAACCCTATATGGAAATCAGGATGATTTGAGAGTTTACCAGCTCAAAAATGAATTGATGTCTCTCCAGCCTTCCAATTTCGAGACCTTGAATGACTTTTTCACAAAGTTCAAGCACATTGTCTTACTCTTGAAGCAATGCAAAGTGGAGAAGGTGGATGATCAGCTCATCCTTGCCATACTCTCCAAAATTGGAGCTGGTTATTTCATTTTTGTCTCTACATTCCATGTGGGGAAGCTCACAACACGTGGATGGAAGATTCCTACACTCAATGCCTTCATTGAGTCCCTAACAAGTGAACATGATAAGCTTGTCTAGATGGGGGCCATCAGATCCTCCCGTGATCAAGCCCTCCATGTCTCGGGGCCCAAAGATGTGAAGGGTAAAGGAAAGCAGTAGAAGAACCCAAAAACTAAATTCAAAGCTCCTAAGCCTAAAGTTGAAAACCAGCAGCATGATGAGTCTTCCAGCTCAAGGAAGAACAAAGGAAAAGGGCACCATGGAAAGGAAAAAGTCAAGTGTTCATACTGTGGGAAGGGATTCCACCCTGAACATGCCTGCATGAAGAAGAATATTGATGAAGCTACCTCTTTCCTTGAGAGAAATCACATCAATCTTCTGGAAATCTTTCAAAGGAGAGATCAGCAAGATCGAGAACCACAACATGAAAAAGGTCATGCCCTCATGGCAAGCACTTCGAAGTCCAAAGCACTCTTGATTGATTCTGGAGCTTTGAACCACATGATGGCTGAAAGAGACTCCTTTTAATCCTTGGATATCGGAAAATCCATCCCCATCCACATGGGAGATGACTCCACCATCATTTCAGAAGGACAAGGTAGAGTTGATCTTGAGAATGGCTATTTTTCAAATGTTTTGTATGTACCGTCTCTGGCATCAAATCTCCTTAGTGTCTATTAGATGACACATATAGGAGTTCCTAAGAGAGTTTCTTTCAGCCCAAATGATGTTGATATAACAGAACTTGCATTCAGGAAACTCATTGCTAAAGGCCTTGCAAACCATCATGCAAAATCCTATGAGTTCTCCCACTTTGTGGCGGATGCAAAGCCCACCGCTCTGCTAACTCATGGAAATGAAGTTAGTAGGCTATGGCATGAAAGGTTTGGCCATATAAATTTCAAATATCTACAGAAATTACAGAAAAAAATCCATGGTTGAAGGCCTCCCGGTCATCAAGGCAACCACTGGAAATTGCAAGGGCTATGTGGTTGGAAAACACCCTAAGCACAAGTTTGATCGGGGGAAGGCAAACTGAGCTACATGCATATTGGGGATGATACATTCTGATATCAGTGGTCCGATGCCTATCACATCCATGAATGGATCAAGTTATCTTCTAACTTTTATTGATGATTTTTCAAGGTACAAATGGGTCTTCTTTCTCAAAAAGAAGTCTAAAGTATGTGAAAAATTTTCTGAACCGAAGGCCTTGATCGAGAATGCCTCTAGGATTAAGATCAAGATATTGAGATATGATAATTGTGGGAGTATTTCAATAATGAGTTTCTACACATATGATCCCAAATTGGTATTTAGTTCCAACATTCAATTCCCTACACTCCCCAGCAGAACGGAGTAGCGGAAAGGAAGAATCGGTCTCTCAAGTAGATGACCACCTGTATGTTGGAATCAAAGAAGTTGGCTGCAAATTTGAGGGCTGAAGCCATGCATGCTGCAGCATACATTCATAACAAGGTGCCACACTCATCCATGAAATGGAAGACCCCTTTCAAAGCATACTTCGGACACAAGCCGAATGTGTCAAACCTATGGGTGTTTGGGTTCATTGCATGGGCCCAATTCCACTTGATAAAAGAAGGGATTTGCAACCGCAAAGCATCGAATGTATACTTATTAGGTATACTGATGAATCAAAAGGTTTCAAGATTCTGGATATCAAATCAAAATATATCATCATCAAAAGGAGTGTCAACTTCGATGAGCCTCTTCAGGAGGTGGAACTAGTGAAGGGGAAAACTACTGAATTTCCTTCCTATTCTATTGAATATTTGGATGATGAAATTGGGGGTGATGACCCTGATTTGGATCCTATAATTTCTGATATTAGTGTGCAGAAAACATCAGATGTTGAATCAGAACTTGAAGTGCAAAATCATCTTCCCACATGGGCCCGACAGACACTCTCCTCTGCAGGAGATAACATTGGGAATCCAGATGATCCAAGGAGAACCCAGTCTGATTTCCAAAGAGCAGGTATTGCAATATCTTGTCTTGATAATTTGCTGTCCAAAAATTGTTATTTGATGAATTATTTCAGACCCAAAATCCTACTACCATGCTTGGAAGGATCCGAGATGGCAAGTTGCCATGGATGAAGAGATGAATTCTCTTTAGAAAAACACTACTTGGGAGCTAGTTTCTCTTCCTCCGGGAAGGAAATTGGTTCAATGCAAGTGGGTGTTTCAGACCAAGGTTGCTGCTGATGGAAGAACCTGAAAATATTATTCAAGTCTGGTGGAAAAAGGTTTATCTCAAGTCCAATGTGTGGACTACCATGAGACCTTTGCACGGGTTGCAAAATGGATTCCATCCTCTTGGTTTTGGCAATTTCGGCATCTAAGCACTGGGAAGTGCATAATATGGATGTTAAGTCAGACTTTATGCATGGAGATATTCATGAGGAGATATACATGAAGCATCCTGAGGGATACATCTCTGATCCATCTTTGGTTTTCAAGCTAAAGAAGTCACTATACGGGTTAAAACAGGCCCCAAGAGAGTGGTATTCCAAGATGGATGCCTTCCTTCTCTCACAAAAATTCCAAAGGTGTAGATCAGATCCAAATGTGCATTTACAGTAGTATGATGGTCATTTTATTATTATTGTTTTATATGTTGATGAATTACTGATCACAGGTAGCACAGTTGCTTCCATTTCAGCCATCAAAACTGCTCTCCACAATGCCTTTGAAATGAGTGATTTGGGGCTCCTAAAACAATTTTTGGGTCTCGAAATTGAGCAAAATTATGATGGGATATTGGTCACTTAGTTGAAATTCATATCAGACTTGTTATTCAAGTTTAACATGGCTGAATGTAGGCCTACACCATTCCCTTTCCTTTCGGGGATCAACCTTGAAGAAGGAAAAAACACACCTCCCATGGACTGCATTATCTATCGACAGCTGATTGGTAGCTTGTTGTACTTGACACATTCTCGGCCTGATATATGTTATGCCATGAATGCTGTATCAAGAAAAATGCAGAAGCCTCATGGTATTCATTGGAAGGCAGCCAAGAGGATCCTCCAGTATATTCAAGGAACTAGGACCTACGACATTCACTATGCTGCAGACTCCGAGCTAGAGCTAGTTGGATACACAGATTTCGATTAGGTGGGTTATTCTATTGATCAGAAGTCTACTTCTGGATATGTATTCATGTTTGGTGGTGGCCCCATTTTCTGGTCTAGCAAAAAGCAGGCTTCCATAGCATTATCTTCAGGAGAGGCCAAGTATCAAGGAGCGGTGAATGCTTGCATCCAAGCAGTTTGGTTGCAAGGAATTCTTTCAAAGTTTGATCTTGGTAGTACTTTGTCCACTGTCCTCTTTTGTGACAATCAAAGTGCTATTAAGATATCCATAGATATAGTTACGAGGCATAGGACCAAGCATGTAGAGATCCACATGCACTATATCAGGGAGCTAGTGCATGACAAGACCATCATTCTGCAATACTGCCTGACTGATGAGCAGATTGCAAACATCTTCACCAAGATATTTTTAGAAAAGAAGTTCACTTACCTCCATTCACTGTTGGGGGTGAGTTCATCAGGGTGATTCAGACTACTTTCAGTGTTCAGCTTGAGGGGGGGGTTTTCCCACTGGGTTTTCCCTCTTTTCCTCACTTAGTTTGTTTTTGAGCATTGTTTCAATTTCAACATTGTACAGGGTGACCTATGGCCTTAGTTACTGGGGCCATATCATTTTTATGCATTTTATGTTTTCTACTCCTCCCGAGTATAGCTTAAAGGGGGGTTTTGGAGACATTTACCACCTTACACACTCTTTTTGGTCAATTTGGCCTAGTTAAACCAATATCCTAAGTATTATTGACTTAATTAACATCATAGGAGCACTAGATGACATCAAATAGATCACATCCACGCTTACCTTCAGTCAAGGAGCCTAACTTAGCCTTCTCCTACATTCAGGGAGGCTAACTGGAGCACTCCAGGGGTGATCTGAGTGTCATTAATGCACCATATTGCTAACTGATGGTTACAATCAGTTAAATAGAGTAGTGAAGGCACCTTCCTTCATTAAATTTATTATTTAATGATTATTTAATGAACTGGAGTCAACATGGGCACCTCCAACCACTTCTGATGTTCAGTTAGACTTTAGTTAACCTCATCGGGGTTCATTGGAGTCATTGAAGCGCTACCACTTAATGATTGGCTTGATGTGACATGTGTCTGACCTAATTTTAGTTAGACTCGGTCATTTATTGCACTACGACTTCACTTAGGGCTCAGTTGATTCAATTAGGGTTTTGATCGGCGGTTAACTTGAGTGTTGACTGTGGATTACATTCAGTTAAGCTAGACTCACTCATTCAATTCGAATGACCTCCTTGGGAATTTGAATTGCTTTGTCATTCATGCATGTAGCATGATCTTGTATTGTATTACTCATTCTTTGTGTGAATATACAGTGCGGCTACTTATTCTGTATCCCATTTACACCATTTTCATGTCTTATTGTTACTAATCTTTTATGAGACTATGCTTGAGTCCCTAGATTACAATGTAGATTAATAGAAGGTGGAAAGACAGAATCCATAAATTGAAAAGGTGTCAGGATAACACCTTGCATTGCTGGAGTTCTGATTTCTGAAGTTGGAAATCAGAGGGTGTAAAGTTGGAAGCTAGAAATTAGAAAGGTGTCAGAAAAACACCTTGCATTGTCGGAGTTCCAATTTCTGAAGTTGAAAATCGAAGGGCAGAAATATGGAAGCCTAAAATCAGAAAGGTGACAGGGGAACACCTTGCATTGCTGGATTTATGATTTCAAAGGTCGAAAGTCAAAGGGAAGAAGTCAGAAAAGTCAGTTTAGTTTGGAAATGGCCATTCGAGATGTAGAATGGATAATTGAAGGTCGAAACAACTGGTATAGTGGTTCTAAGCCCGAGATGAAGGTTGGACAATAGGTTAACACCCATACCTGGTGTTTATCAGAAAAACAAAATAGGCTCTTTAAGCAATTTTTTTAAATAATCTACATTACGAGGTATGGGGACGTGACACCATGCCAAATCAGGAAGGTTGAGACTAGCCATGAAAGGTAGACTAGAACCGAGAGTGGAACAGGGAGGGTCATCAATGTTGCTGGTGCCAGTAGGAATATAGTTCCCATGGGTGAAAGGGGGTGGGTAAGGTTGAATTTCAACAATAAGAGTAGTCACTGGGATGGTAGGAATAACTAGAATGGAATTGGAAGGGCCACTTCCCCCATGCATGAATGGTGGTATGGTAGGAACCATAGTGGCTGGATTGGGGGCACCACTAGTGGGTTGCATGCCAACAATAGTATGTGTAGTGAAAAAGGGTCCACTGGGACCAGGACCTATCGGTCCAGAGGATAGGATACCTGGAATGATGGGTGGAATGGATGCAAGCCCACTACCAACCTCCCCCCTTGAAATGAGTCAGGATGTGCACTAGCCATGGGGCTAGATGGGGAAATGAATAAGGTAGGTTCATATTGATAGGAATATGAATCAGACTCAAAAACGGTATATGGCTCCAAAGGAGGTGAATGATGTTGAATATGGATCTGATGGTGATGTTTCAAGGAACCGAGCTGAGGGGTATGCTCTCTAAGAATATGAGAGTAAGTGGTGGAGAAAATATGACATGGTGGTGTGTTGTAAAATGAATGTAGGCATAAGAGTGTTAAACACAGGCTCAAAAACCCAACTACAACTGAGTGTGCAGAAGGAGTGCGTACAAATGGTGCCTCACATGCCAAAAAGAAAGCTCTAAAACCAAACTGCAATAGCATGTTACAACAAGAAAGTATACAACAAAGTGGGAAAAAATAAAACAAGCAAAACTACCTAGAAATAAAAATGATGCACTAACCTATGGTGTACGAGTGCACAAAAAATCCTAGCTACAAGCTGGAAGCCCTTCAAAAATTGTATCCTCTGTAGGGTGATGAAATCCCAGTCAAACAATACAATATGGAAGAACAATAGGCCAAGAGAATCCCAATACTGATAGGGACCTCGGGTAAAATGTCCCTAGATAGAATGACAACTAGGATACCTCGTTCATGACACGTCCAGAGTGGTTTACTGGTACTTCATCCCTTTGGCCCTTGACACTCGGTATACTTTGGCATGCATAAGGAGGAATATGAATGGTTATCCTTTGGTGCAAAATGGAGTGTGGTATTCCACCCTAATTTCTAGAACCCCTTCGTTGTGTCTTACTCCTGTAGAAGGGGGGGCTCTTCGACATACTGGTTGTGACCGTGTCAACAAGTACAATAGGATTTTGATCCCATAATGGATAAAAAATATGTCTCAAATGTAAGTAAAAAAGGGGTGTTGTTTGGATTCCTATCGCCAATGTCCTAACTTAGCTGCAATATTGTTTTGGTCCTCAAATGAGGTTATAGTGTTGGTTGTATTATGTTAATTTTTTAGGATAGCTTGGCGTCATGAAACAAGCGCTTTTATTTAGGGTGTGAGATGTGTGCAAGTGATGTGTATAAACCCCAACGATCTCATAGTTGAGACACAAAAATGCAGATAAATAACAGTAAATATCATGAGGAGGAGGGAGACTGTGTTAGCTAAATTTTAATCTCGACGTTTCGAGCCAGAGATTCAAGCTCATCATCAGGAGAAATTGTCTCAAAGTTAATTTAGGTGCAGGAAACTTTGAGACGATTTCTCCTGATGATGAGCCTGACTTTGTGGCTTGAAACGTTGAGATTAAAATTCAGCTAATGTAGTGTCCCTCCTCCTCATTGTCTACTGCATATAATCATGAACAGAGTAAATATCATGCAAAATTAAAACTAATTATTCCAGAAAATAAAATATACACAAGTTAACGAGCACATAAGGAACTAACCAGGGTGTAGGAAACACACAGGGGTTCTCAACTATGAAGCTCAAGTCAAGGGTCTCATATACAAGGAAAAGAGGACCACAAAACAAACCAAGGGGATGTAATGGATGAGATTTGGATAGAAACAGGCCAGGAAGGCGTAAAACACAGATAGGGGGTATGAAGCAAGGATCTCAAACACCGAAAAGGACTAAAAAATTGCAGGTCGCACTTGCTGGCAGAAAAAACACGTTCAGGTTCGCACAAAACTTTGAAACAATTGCAATCGGGGCAGAAAAATAGTTGAAAGACTCAGGTCACAAAAAGAAGGGGTTTATACGTGGTAGGTCACAAAAGTGACCGAGTCGCTCCGAAAGTTGAGACAAGCACGATTTGGAGTTATGGTATAGGTCTCAATTTTTGGGGCAAAAGGAGTGACCTAGGTCGTGCTTATTAGGAAAAAAGGTGCGAGGTGCTCACATATTTCTGCCAAATAAGTGCGATCCAGCTGAAACTGTTTTTTTTTGGAAAAGGACTACCGGCTTGGGCCATTGGTAGGGGAGGCACTGAGGAAAGACTGGTTCAAATTTTCTGTGAGGGGGACATATATTTGATGACTAAAGGTACCTAATAAGAACAAACCGGTAGGCACACCTGCAAAAATAAATATTCGAAAGGATCGACTGAGTGTAGTTGCCAAAACTGTAGTGGATATTTCTCCCCTACTACGTGAAAAATCACCTACCCTAGATCACCCAGATCATAGGGTAGAGTTCAATGGTGAAAAGGATTACTCAAGTTTGATTAACAACAATAAATAATGGCAATAGTAAATTTTTTTATTTTATTTTTCTGATATATTCTACCAACTAATGCAAAATAAGAACAAAACATACCTTTCTTTTGAAGTTGGGCTACTGTAGCCATCCAAGGAAATGGTCCCGCAGCTCCACGGTTTGGGTCTCCAATATACTCCACTATTGTTTTTCAAATGAGGGAATGGATCCAAATGGGCATGGAGAAATCTCAACATACACCATGGGAAATGGCATGGCAAAAATATCGAGATAATGGCGAAAAGTAATGTCATGTAATGTTTGTGCAGAGACCTTCACAATGCATTTATAGGATGGTCCAAGGTTTTTTGACCCATGGTATTTATCTATTTTTTTTTACCCATTCTCATTTTGAGGGTTTTTTGTTCCTTTTTGGAGAGAGTGGGGATAAATTAAAATAAATGCTCAACCTCCCTTCATTTATGAAGAAGGAATAATAATGTTTTGGACCATATTTACTGGAATTTTAGTTGTGAAGGTAAAAAATGGAGGAAATAATGGTGGGAATATGATTTTTGACTATGGTTTATACTGTAGAGAGCTAGGTGAACATTTTTTGGTGTTAACAGTCAAATAGAGAAGACAACCAACTAGTTGTATGTACATAGTATTATTCATCAAAGGAGTTGATTTTGCTTCTTCAACCTTAACTCCTGAGAGGAAAGGACTCTTTCTTGGCTTGAAATATTTCATGTTGAACTTACTTACAAGGTTTGAAGCATATTTAGACTTATGTAATTTGATTCCAAGGGCTTATTGAGAAATATCAGTCCCCAACAATTGGCTCAACAGTCTCAAATCAGTCATGTCGAAGGTATGGTTTAAAGCATCCTTCAAGGAGGAAATTTCTTTCGTGGAACTTCCTTTCATGAAAATGTCAGTGACAAATATAAGACAATAATAATGATTTAACCATGAATCAACTTCAAATAGACACTTGGATCAAACTTGCATCTACAAAAGTGCTGTGATAACAGAAAGCCATCAATCTTGGCATACCAAGCTTTGGGAGCTTATTTGAGTCCATATAGTGATTTATTCATCCTGCACACAAGAGATGGATTAGTAAAAAAAAATTATGGATGTTGCATATATATATCTTCTTTGATATCTCCATCTATAAATGCAATATTCACATCCATGTGATGTACCTCCCATTGCTTGGAAGCTGCAATGGCCAAAATTAGTCTTATAGAATCCATCTTTTCCATTAGTGAAAAGGTATCACTGTAATCAATGCCTTGGACTTGGGAGAATCCATTGGCCACTAAAATTGAATTATACTTTATAGGATAACTATCAACAACAAATTTTTTCTTGATTACCCATTTGCACTTGACTAGATTTCTCCTTGGTGGGAGATTGACTAGTTCCCATGTCTCATTATTCTGGAGAAAATGCAATTATTATTTCATGGATGTTTTCCATATTGGATCTCCTAATGATTATTCATATGTTTATGGATCATTTTCATAAAATAACACTTCTCATCAAAGCATGGGTCTTTGATAGAAAGGGCAGTCTCGAATTGAGATCTAGTTCTTCTAGGATCACTAGGATTCCCAGCTAGTTCCCCAACTTGTTTGAATGGTATTTTCTTTGCACTTTGGTATTGTAGGTGTGTTAGGATCTAAAATTAAATCTTCATTTTCAGACATATCAGAATCAGAAAACTTATTAGAGTCTCCACTTACAATAATAAGTGGTAGTGGTGAAGAGGACTCTCCAATTTTTGTTGCTGGCATAGGTTCTTCTTCAAACTGAACAATCCTTTCAATGAATGATTTTTGATTGATCATGCCGATCAATTTGTAGCATTTGGAATATTATAAATACCCAATAAATATGAATTCTTAACTTTGGGGTTACAAATCCTTTCTCTTTTCAGGTGGGATTCTAGCCTAAGCTGTAGAGCCAAATATCCTGAAGTGTGACACATCAGGGTTGTGTCCACTCTAAGATTTGAAAGGAGTGATTCCATCCAAGTATTTGTGAGCCACCCTATTCTAGATATAGGATGGACAGTTGATTTCTTCATCCCAAAACTTTGGTGGTAAATTTTTATACTCCATCATGCAAATGGCCATCGTTTTGAGAGATCTATTCTTCCTCTCAGCCACACCATTCTACTGAGGTGTGTAAGGAATAGAGTTCCACATATGGATACCTGCATCTTCACAAAAATGTATGAATTCAAATTTAAAATATTTACCACAATTATCATATCTGAGGACCTTGATGTTTCTTCCAGATTGGTTCTCAACTAGGGATTTAAAACACTTGAAGAGGTCAAAAAATTTTGACTTGTGCTTGAGGGATAAGACCCAACAATATCTGGAAAAGTCATCAATGAAGGTTAATACATATTTGGCTTAACTCATTGACACATGAGGAAAAGGACCGGCTATATTACTGTGAATAAGATCAAGGGGTGCATAGGTTCTCTCATGTCTGACTCTCTCATACTTGTGCTCTGGGTGTTTTCCTAGGATGCATCCTTGATAGTTTCCTTTAGAAAAAATGATTTTGGGCAATCCTATGACCATGTATTTGTCACACAAATCAGATAGGTACTTGTAGTTTATATGGAAGAACCTTTCATGCCATAGCTTTCTAGATTCATTAGCATGAGTTAGGATAGAAAAGGGGTTTGAGAAGGGAATGAAGTGTGTGAACTTGTACACTTTGGAGCTATGATCAAAAAAACCTTTTGCTATGATTCTACCATTCGACATTTCAATGATTTCAAAATAATTGGGAGTGAATACAACCTTTTCAGGTGACCCAGTTGTTGGGACTCATAAATGTCATATTTTCATCCACTTTACCTTTCGCTATTCCTCACATTTCATCACCCCATTAACCTTTCATTATACCATTTCCATACATATATTTGGGTTTCACCTTATTATTTTCCACTTTATTCATTTTAGTATTATAAGTGAATTTATGATTAAATATTAGAAATTAACATGTTTTTCACTAATATCTCAAGTATGGATGAGATTTGTAATGTGTAGGAATATGTGAAGGATTAATTCAAAGAAAATACTTCTCGAATATCTCCTCCACCATTTCAAGGAGATAGTTATTCAAAGAATATTCCAAGGAGAAGATTATGGAGATCTGGTTGGCATATCTTATCCAGGATTTATGAGAGACATGTGGAGAATTTGTGAGAGACATGTGGAGGATTTGAAGGGATCATATCTTGTAATAATAGGAAAGTAGTTGAGAGTGGTTGAGAGAATAGTGAATATGTCAGTATGAGATGGTTATCTTATTCTTAAAGAAATTCATGTATAAAAGAGAGTGCTCTCTCTTCATTTGGGGAGATCGTAGATTAGGGGAAGATTAGTCTCATATTGTAGAAGTTAGTCTTGACTTTGTAATATGGAGAAGGGGATTCTTATCTTTTGTTCATAATCTTAGTTTTGATGATTTCATGATTTATCATTGAATATTGTGATGTAAATTAAGATTTATTTATTGTTAATGTGAGCTCACATGTGTTGTCTTGTTGCTCTTCATATGTTGTCTTTCTTTTGTGCAATTTACTTTCAACCGTGTGTTTCAACTTCCAGCATTAGATTAGAAGTTGTGTGTTTCAGCTTAAGGGGGGATTAGATTAGCAATTAAAAACTAGAAAAGCGGGGTTAGATTAAATTAATCTTGCTTCAGTCCTACATATACTTTGCACGTGCCTCATAAGCCTACAAATCTTAGATTGACAAATTAAATAGCTGGGAAAATACTACAATGGAATTAGACGACAATATTTTCGCCTAACATTTTGGTGCCGTTGCCGGGGAAGCACGATGGATTGAAGTTTAGTTTGATTAATTTTATGCAAGCGTACGCTAGAGTGTGAATTTCAATTTCTGTAATGAGTGAATTTCAATTTTTGGAAAGAGTGTTTCAATTCTGCAAGTGTGAATTTCAATTTCAGCAAGTGTGTTTTTTTTCGCAATTGTGAAGAGTAATTGTTTTCTGTACATAGTGTTTTTTAATCTAGTTTAGCAAGAGTTTTTTTATTTTTTTATTTTTTCATTTAGATTTGGGTGTTGTAAGAATCCACTTTTCAAAATGATTTAACAATGAGTTTAATCTTGGAACAACTCACTCATATCCTTGTAAAAGTAGAGATCTCCACTTCTCACAAAGAGGAGATCTTGACAGCAGCCGAGAGCTTAATTAATCCTCCAGCAATGAACAAGGAATCAACATTAAAGAAATCCTGCACTTTTGATGAAGAACAATCATGTGAACAAGAGGTCGAGGAGGACAACAAGGAGTTGCAGCATGATCTGAGGAGTGAAAATTATGCCTACAAAAGTCCTATCGAACGATGGTTTCAAGCGAGTACGAGGTTAGAACAATTTAGATTTTCTTTTTTTCTAGTTAATTAACAATCACAACAACTAATTTCACACATTTTTGTTTATCCTCATTTTCTATTTGGAAAATTAACATTGAACATATTTTTATTGTTCTTACGCGAATGGCTACATTGGATATTTAACTACAAGTAAATGTTTTCTAAATCCCAATTAGCATAGAGTAGTTAGGATTTTATTTTCAGTTTTTTCTTTCACCCCCAGAATAAGTATGCTCTCCTCCATGCTTCATGCAATCACGAGGATCAGAAAGTAGGATTTTTTCTAACGTTTTCAGGAAAGAATAAATTGATGTTTGCAAATATGCTTAATCGATTTCATACTTAATTTTCAAATCATTTATCTCCATTTGCTAAAAAAATTTCAATTTGTAAAATAAAACTGGCCTGCAAAATTCATGTGGCAAATTCATTCTAAACTAAAACAATCGCTGAAATTATAATAGCTGCAACTCCAAGCTGAAAAAATAGCTGAAGCAGTGTCACGCCTCTAAGCTTCTCGTTGATTGGAGTCACAACCATCTCTTTTCCTTTGTCCTTCATCTTGTAGTTCAATAAGTTTGGGAAAATAATTTTCATAGTTCTTTTATCTGATTTTCTGAAAAACATAAAATACATGGTCTGCAATTTAGTGCAGGTTGAGAGTGAATTGAGTTTTTCCACGCTGAAACTTGCAAAAATATACCATGAATGATTACATTACCAGATTTCCTCACTGAGAATTTCTTTTGTTTCCATGAATTTCCTTTATCCATCGCACCTTGAATTAAATCTGCATAAAACAATAATGGAATAAAGAAATGGAACAATTAGCTCTCTCGGCTAGCTTGGCGAGCATCTTGAAAAAGTGGTGATGCGTTCATCTCGTTGATAGTTGTAGAAAGATCTCAATCATGGAGAAATATACACAACAAGAAAATCAATCATTACATTCCTAGACCTGTGTAGTTAGGTGAGTTTGTTGCAGCTTCATCCAAAACGGAAGGGAATCAAATAATCCTACAACAACCTCGATAATGTTTTGCAAGAGGGTGATGCTTTTGCCATAGATTACCAATCATCACAGTAAAAAATAAAAGGACCCATTAAGAACTTCACATTCTACGGTAGGTTTCAGGTGATCCTCCATGATTTCTCCATTATCTTTACATTCTCCCCATTTCCACTCTGCCGGCGTTGCACATCTCCCNAAGGACCCATTAAGAACTTCACATTCTACGGTAGGTTTCAGGTGATCCTCCATGATTTCTCCATTATCTTTACATTCTCCCCATTTCCACTCTGCCGGCGTTGCACATCTACCTGCCGTAGAAAAAGTCAAACTATTAATAGATATGGTTGTTACAAAAATAGTTGGATGTAAACTTAGGTTTGGGGAAATCGATATTTCCAGGATTATCATAATCACAACCCTCGATTGGTCCTCCATCTCTGTCGGTCTACTATATTTTAGATTGAAAGTGTAGTAATCTCGATGATGAGATCCTTTGATTCACTAAAATAGGGGTGTCTCCATTTACTGCATCTACATACCTTTGTGTGGTAGAAATCTGGTTTTATACAGATAAAAGTGGTGGTTATTTTTATGAAACAAAAATAATCCCCCACGAGGATGAGTAGAGTGTCCTTTGTAGATGTCGAAATCTTTCAGCGTCGCCCTCTATAATCTACCTCTGTGATCTCGCAAACACAAAAATGACATGTAAAATATTTTGTTCTACACAATTTGGTAGTGAAGGTGATTTCTTTGTTAGGATACATATAACATGCTCTCCTTATAAGAATATTTTTCAATGAGCCCTTCTAGAAAATTATTCAAGATATTGACTACACCATGCTACCAGAGGCAACACAAAGTCAAATCACTCCTACTACTATGACAAGATTTTTGTTTGGACTAACAGAAATGTGATTTGCAACCTAATGATAGAAATAACACCCAAGGATAGAAAATGTTTCAGTATCAAAAATCCATACAACCGAATCACTGTTTGATAGCCCAAATTCTAAACTCTCCACTTTATGTAATCAACCTACATACAAAAACAGAACCCCAAACTAATGATAGTGTCGACTATTGTATTTCTTGGATCAAAGTGCATTGAGTGACTGAACGTCAATGCCTAACCTTGTGTATCAATTTGATTCATGCTTCTCCATCCTTATCATGATTGATAGTCTTCGATCTCACTAATTTGAGAAGTCCCAACAAAACTGAGCTGGAGAAATGAATATTGAGGAGTTTACGCTTGAGTTCTGGCAGCACACATCTGGCCAAGAGATGCATCCTTTCACTGGAAAATGGAAGTGACGAGTATGGGAAAACCTCCAAAAACTAGGATACTTTGACTCTTCAATGGCCTCATGCAGACAACAATAAAATAGAACTCCAACGCTTCAATTCTTCACATGCAACATTACATAAGGGTTCACGATTTTCCACCTCCCATTTCTTCATCACACATAGCAAAAGGGGAGATCACACAAAGAGAGACCGCCGAGTAGCTAAATATACCAATGCGAAGATCCAAGCAAATGTTGCAAATATTGAATTGAAAAAAAAAGTGGGTACTGTGCAAGCTAAATAAGTTCCCCACTTTTACTCCTTATGATTCAAATACTGCAACAAATTTAGTGCAACGGTAATTACCTTGCAATTAAAACAGGCTACATAAATGCCTTCCAAATGGTTCTTAGAGTTACTCAAGGATGACAGATGAAAGATGCTCCAGCCTCTCAATAGCCAATGTTAACCACTCAACCATTGGAGCACCTTCAAATGTTGACTTCCTTGTCACCCATAGAGCAATCTCATTATCTGTTTGAGTTGTAGCACCGTGTAGATAATTTTGAAGGACAATGTTTCAGGAATTTTTCCTCTCATAAAGACAATAATACAAATGACGATGGCTCATGCAGTAGTGAAGGGAGGGATACCATCATGACTCTCAAATATCACACAGTGTCATGTTTACACACTGAAGCTTGATGACGTACACTATGAACCAAAAGAGATTATGATCACAAAAGCAAGTGGACCGGTCTTAACACCACAAAAAGGAGGAAGGTGAGGTAAGTTTTATGTTCAAGATCGAATGGATTGGATAAACTATACTTGATCCAACAGTTGCATTGAGTTCCTATATATCCCAGTTGAATGAACAATACCAAAACTTAGCCTGCGATTTCAACAATGTGAGAATTATTACACAGCACATACCCATTTTTGCACAAGCATGGAGTTTTGGAAATCGAGCATTTGATATAAGTGACCAATGTAGAGCTATGTTCCATAGATATTTGATTTTAAAATCCATAAAAGTGCACAATGAACCAATTTTCTTACAGCGCAGAGTTTCTTGTGTGTCGCAGCCGGTGGTATCGCCACTGGCTATTGCAGCTATAGGTGGTTACATCTATAAGTGGCGTTACAGTTGGATGTTGTAGCTATAGGTGGTTACAACTATAAGTGGCATTGTAGTTGGCCGTTACAGCTATAAAAATCACAAACAATGAAAAGTTAAAAAGTAAAAACAACCAAAACAAAAATAAAGTTGCAAATGGACGTTTTCATTTTTCTGCTTTTTATGATTAACGTTGAATTGTTTTTCTTAAGTCACTTTGACAACAATCGCAGATGTAACAAGCGTAGGAAACAGGTGTAACACATTTTATTTCTTCCTGATATTTTTTTTTTCAACTTATGTACTTTTGTCTACATGATATGTTTGAACTTCTCACAAGTTTCATGTAGGAATTTGTACTAAGTTTTTTTTTCCAGGTTTTAGAGACGATCGCATTTTGCTGCTGAAGTGATTTTTCAAGAATCACAAAATTTTTGAGAAACATGCTTTTATAGACATCCTGAAGGATTTTTTACTCATGACGTTTACTGATAAACACCATAACATTGATTGTTACACATAAACCATTCATTTGCATCATGAATGTTTACCCACATTTCTCCTTCAAGGCACATTAGTCATCCATGCCGGAGTCCACTATTTCATTGCATTAACTGTCATGAATTCACACACATCTATATTTCTGAGTTGCATACATCCCTTTATTTCAATTCATTTTTTCCTTATTTTTCCATTCCAGTTTTCCTTCTAAATATAACCAGCTCCCTTTTCATGATTACATTTCCTTTCCATATCCACTGCTTCACTATGATATCTTTTCACTTATAGTCCTACCAATATTTTTGTACCAACTTGTGTTGACTGGTGTTGGATTCCTTAAGGCCCACCTTTCAACAATTCTTGCCCCATCGACCTCATCACCTAATTTGGGATATAGAATAGAGTTCATTTTGAGTACCTAGAGGCTTGCATGCCTTAATGGAAAGTACTCTCACTGATAATCATGGGAATACATTAATGTCCCTTGATCATCAGATATTGCAAGTGGCTCGACATCAACACATCTATTCGCACTTCGCAAGATGTACTGGGGTACCATGGCACTCATTGACATCACTGGTGAGTTTCATCACATTGGTTAATGACATTCATCAATGGTTGGTAATACAATGAATTCTTTTCATGCTCAACATCGACACATTTATTTGCATGAATAGAATTGTACCATCAGGTTTTGTAGTAGGTGAAGAATATACATTATTTCTGATGACTCCATCAGCAGTCGCAGATGCATGACTTCAGATCTATGAGAGTACTGTAGTTCCACTTTCTTCCTCCCACATTTTCCATTATTTATCAGCAATAGTTCAGATTCCTCCACTTCACACTACAACAGTTACATTAGTTACAACCGCAACAACATTTATAGTTACATTTTTATCCTGCAACAGTGACATATTGTCCATGATTCAGCAGCAGCAGTTCCGATTCCTTCATTGCCCATGATCCAGCAGTTACAACTGTAGTAGCAGTGACATATTCTATGATTTAGCAGCAACAACTACATTCCTATTTCATCTTTCATCTACTTTTTGGGTAAGTGGAGGTATGTTGTTTTCTAAATTTTAATCATGCAATTCCTTACATGCTAGCAATGAATAATTTGGAAAATTCCCTCACCATGGTCCATTTTTTTTCACTTTCACAACCCATGATAGGTTGCATGAGGACATTCAACCAGATCAGTTGGGGAGGGGGAACTATATTCAATACATATTCACTACTATCATTCCATTTTTTTTCACCACCATCGCCCATTTTTCATCTCATTTACCATTCACCAACATTTCTTTTCCGACAAATCCTCTGTTGCACTTTGCTTCATACACATTAATATACATATTGGCATGATTCATAAAGATAAAGAAAAGGCTCATTAGAGTAAATTTCAACTCAAAATGGGCCTCCTAAAATGAACTAATAAAATAATAGTTAAAATAATAAAATAATATTTATTAATTTTGGAAGAAGAAAAGAAAAAACTACTTTTTTGTTTTCATTTTTGACATATCTCCCTGTGTTTTTACTCAAATTTCGATCGGGAGAGCTCGTTGGATGTAGAATTAAATTCTTCATCCAACGAGTACCCACTCGGCATACTTTTGACAGACCCCGCTCCCCCAAAAACAAGAAATACCTGAAAAATGAAATGATGATGTCATCATTCCATTTTTTCAGGTATTTCTTGTTTTTGGGGCAGCGGGGTCCGTCAAAAGTATGACGAGTGGGTACTCGTTGGATGCAAAATTTAATTCCACATCCAATGAGCTCTCCTGATCGAAATTTGAGTAAAAACACAAGGAGATATGTCAAAAATACAAACAAAAAAGTAGTTTTTTTTTATGGTACCTAACCCCAAATTTATATTAAAAAAGTGTTTAAGACCTATACGGTATTTCAAATTTAAAGCGATTTCATTGGCTAACACATGATGACATGGAATTTGAATAAAAGTTAAAAGGCCCATTTTGAGTTGAATTTTCCTCTAATATTCTTATGCACAGTGATGTTTTCTATGCACATTGATAGCTTATCATTTCCAGTGAGTGTATGGTTAATTACTATGTAGCTAGAGAAATGAATGTTGTTAACATAAGAACCAACATTCTTTGTATTCATGGTTGTCACACAGGAACCAACCATAAGAAAATGTTAGTTGTTACTCATGTATTTCACACCCTGGAAACATTCATTGTTAAAAGGACATTATAAATCAAAGCCATAGTTTAGATGCCAAACGTTCTTAAGAGGACCCATGGAAGGTTGCATGAGGACATGCAACAAGTTCAGTTGGGGAGGATTTTGGGACTCAAAAATGTCATATTTTCATCCACTTTACCTTTTTATATTCCTCACATTTCATATCCCCATTAACCTTTCATTATACCACTTCCATACATATATTTGGGTTTCACCTTATTATTTTTCACTCTATTCATTTTAGTATTATAAGTGAATTTATGATTAAATATTAGAAATTAACATGTTTTTCACTAATATCTCAAGTATCGATGAGCTTTTTAATGTGTAGGAATATGTGAAGGATTAATTCAAAGAAAAGACTTCTCGAATATCTCCTCCACCATTTCAAGGAGGTAGTTATTTAAACAATATTCCAAGGAGAAGATCATGAAGATTTGGTTGACATATCTTATCCAGGATTTATGAGATACATGTGGAGAATTTGTGAGAGACATGTGGAGGATTTGAAGGGATCATATCTTGTAATAATAGGAAAGTAGTTGAGAGAATAGTGGATATGTCATTATGAGATGGTTATCTTCTTCTCAAAGAAATTCAAATATAAAAGAGAGTGCTCTCTCTTCATTTGGGAAGATCGTAGATTAGGGGAAGAATGGTCTCAGATTGTAGAATTTAGTCTTGACTTTTTAATATGGAGAAGGGGATTCTTAGCTTTTGTTCATAATCTTAGTTTTGATGATTTCATGAATTGTCATTGATTCTTGTGATGTAAATTAAGATTTATTTATCGTTAATGTGAGCTCACGTGTTGTCTCGTTGCTCTTCATATGTTGTCTTTCTTTTATGCAATTTACTTTTAGCCATGTGTTTCAGCTTCCAGCATTAGATTAGAAGTTGTGTGTTTCAGGTTAAGGGGGTATAATATTAACAATTAACAACTAGCAAAGGGGGGTTAGATTAGCTTAATTTTGATTCATTCCCGCGTATACTTTGCATATGCTTCATAAGACTACGAACCTCGGATTGGCAAATTAAATAGTTGGGAAAATACTACAATAGAATTAAACGACAATATTTCCTCCTAACACCAGTGTGAGTCATCTAATAGACTAACAAGAGGTTGGTAGCAAGACCTGGGGCATACAAAATATTATTGAAGGAACCATGGTCAATATCTATTCTACCCTTTCTTTTACCTATAGTTTTATAATCATCTCCCAATAAAATTTTAGGACCATTCGAAGAATCAAGAGAGGAGAAGGCATCCCTTGTCGAAACCACGTGCCTTGAAGCTCCGAAATCAATGATAAAGGAAGAGGATATTACAATTCTTGCAACCAGTGCATGAACTCTCTCCTTGTATTCAAAATTTGATGCACTCTCCTTCTTCTTTGCTCCTTCAGGAAGAGAGATTTTTTTCTTTTCAAGGAGTTGAGTCAACATATCAATTTGTTTCTTAATGCAAGAGCTTTCTATGTGGAAGCTCTTGCCATAGTATGTACACTTGCTCATTTCACCTTTACCTTTCTTATACTGGGAATTCTTCTTAGAGCTTGAAGAATCCTCATGAGACTTGGTCTTGTCTTTATTTTGATCAGGAGTCTTCTTTGAATTAGCCTTCTTCCTTCCTTTGGAATCCATCTATGAATCTCCAGCAACCAAAGCTTGATCTTTGGAAGGTTTAATGGTGCCCATAATGACCAATTTATCTTTATCCTTAGTCAAGGATTCCATGAAATCTACAAGTGAAGGAATATTCTATTTTTGAAATGTTAACTTTGTGGCATGGAAGGTCTATACAAAGCTAGAATAGTCAAGTCCAAGCTTCAAAAGTATGACCAAGATTAGTTTTTCATCCTTCTTTTCAATACCACACTACTTTAATTGAATAACAAGAGATTTCAAACTTGGAGAAGTAGACTTGTAAGGACTCAAAATTGCTTGGAATTGGTGAGATAACATCATTCTCCAGTGAATTCCCCCTCATTTGATTTGTCTTTCCAAATAAAGTTTGTAGTTTCTCCCATATTTGATTGGTGATGTTAATCCATCTAGATGGAAAAGAAGGTCTCTGGAAATGCAAAGACACAAGAGACCATACACTTCATCCCTCTTGTTGTATCAGTTGATATGCATTAAAATCAGCGTAAGTTTATATGGTCACTCTAAAGAGTCCCTTTCTCCTCATCAGAATCTCAATCTGTGCCTTCATTCGAAGTAGTTGATTGGAGTCAAGCTGATATGGTGAGATTGATCCATTTCTTCAATAACTACGCCCTGAGGTAGACTGAATGCTATCCCTGTGAGAGTGATGATCGGTCCTACAATAGAAATATGAGATGATTAAAATGTATCTAAAGAGGCTCTAATAACATGTGAAAACTAATCCTAGTCTTAGAATAATCGAAATCACAAAAAATGGTAGAAGACATGCATAGATCCACTAAAATTGGAGACTGAAATTGGTGTGTAACACTAACTTGCATTGCATAAGTGTACATCATCCAAACTTATAAAATAATAGAATATACAAATACAGAATTGCTTCATAGATTCGAATGTGTAAGGAGTCAAGTTGAATCCTCACAATAGCAAGCTTACTAAAAGTAAAAAAAACCCCTAGGTGCATAAAACAATTTCCAAATCAATCAAGGAGGTAATGAATTAGATGAATGAAGTATGTCAGCTGATAAGTGATGGAAATTAAATATAATCATTCTTTAAGGATAGAAAAATATGGAGGATGAGTTGTGCAAAAAATAAGCCAGTTGCCATGTGACTAGCTTTAACCTTTTTTCCTTAAACTTGTTGAAAAAAAAATATAACTATGTATAAGGAAAGAATGCACAATTAATAAAC
Organism: Pseudotsuga menziesii; assembly: GCA_001517045.1. Classification (NCBI taxonomy): domain Eukaryota; kingdom Viridiplantae; phylum Streptophyta; class Pinopsida; order Pinales; family Pinaceae; genus Pseudotsuga; species Pseudotsuga menziesii. Next base: position 50,392 of record LPNX011220851.1, on the reverse strand, counting down.
TAGGAAGTATATATAGTTGTCATAATATTATCTAGAACCTTTTAAAGGTGCTCCTAGAGGAATTTTTGGCATTTTTTTATAAAGTGGTGCAATGGATGCCAACTAGCTAGTGTAGGACCTAGGAAATTAATAAAAAAGATTAATTAATGAAGTATGTCAGCTGATAAGTGATGGAAATTAAATATAATCATTCTTTAAGGATAGAAAAATATGGAGTATGAGTTGTGCAAAAAATAAGGCAGTTGCCATGTGACTAGCTTTAACCTTTTTTCCTTAAACTTGTTGAAAAAACATTATAACTCTGCATAAGGAAAGAATGTACAATTAATAAACTAGGAAGTATATATATTTGTCATAATATTATCTAGAATCTTTTAAAGGTGCTCCTAGAGGAATTTTTGGCATTTTTTTATAAAGTGGTGCAATGGATGCCAACTAGCTAGTGTAGGACCTAGGAAATTAATAAAAAAGATTAATTAATGTATCCTAAGTATGGGAATGGGTTTTCGATTATTATAACATGCCCCCAAAACCATTTTATCAATATATATTCCCCCAAACCACCTCCAAGGCCCCTATGTTCCTTGAACCCCGCAGCCGAGGGAGATTCCCCCCTGGACCCCCATGGGGGGACAATGTCCCCACTCACACCCCTACTAGGAAGAGTGTACAGTAAAAATGGGGTACAAACATGACTAAAAAATAGGATCTATGAATATGGAATATCAGGATCCACAACCAACATCACTCTCCCCAGTGCGAGGCATCACATCCCCCTAGTACATCATACAAGGCTCTCGATGGCCCCTTGGAAGCACTAAAACCAGTGGCCTCATAGAGGGATACTGCTCAAATAAATAGGAGCATTAAATTATCACATAGCATAAATTAATTAGACCACACTCCCTCTACACCATCCGTAAGCTACTCCATCATACTTTCCCACATCATCAGGTCCCAAGCCACCTTCTTACATTCTATCACCCACTCAACCAAAATTAAATAGCCACCTATTATCATATGAGGGGAGGACACCCCTGGAACCCTCAACAACAAATTCTCTACCTCCTAGTCCTATATACTAATCAAATGGCTCATCAGTATCTTCCTTAAGCTCTTAGCTCCCTCATCACCACCGCAATGGTCCATTCGGTGACAAGGTTGAAGCCCATGATGGAACCTTGAACATGACATGCCATTGAACACCCTAGTGGCTTAATGCAACCCTATGATGATGTGGAGGATAAAATCAATTTGCATCATTCTTGTCAGCAAGACCTAGGTGGTAATAGAGGGTTGTAGTAGATTGTTAATATCAATATAAATGTCAATTTCCCCTTTACTAGGCACAACTATTAATCAAGGTAAGGAGTTTTGAAACATCGTCTTATAGGTATCCTCTGTATGTAGTCTTAGATTATACACCTATGGGAAGGGAAGACCATGACTTATCATTATGCTCATATCTATGACGATTGAAAAATGTATTGCCTCATCCTTAACGAGGGTAGTCTCCTAGGTGTTCCAGTCACATCTCAATGGATCCTGCAATGAAAGCAAAGTGTTTTAATAATTAGGCCTACTACCCCTGGTCTTTTTTATTGGTGTGTAGGGTGGTTTGTGTATTCATGCTTCCTTTAGCAGTATATATGGTATAAGTGCTCGCTTTAGATGGTTTGCTGGGAGTCGTGTGCATTGGATAAGGTTCAGGGTTAGTTTTAGTGTTATTGATGGTAGGGGAACATGGTTTTGTGCTCTTGTTGGGATGTGCAGATTCATGAAGAATCATAGGTGCATTTCACACAAAAATGGTGTCCAACCAAAATATGTAGCACATAATTTCAAACTAGTAAATTTTTAGTTGAAGTAAGTGTTGATACTGACCAATTTTGGAGGCATTGTGTCCTTTGTGGATTCTCAACCTCCTCGACTTCCTCTGAGACTCCTTTGCCTCCTTGACCTCCTTTTCCAACTACTTGACCTCTGCGACCTTCGTGGTGACCTCTGTGACCTCTGCGGACACCAGCTCTTATGCAAACTTTGTGACCTCTACGAGCTCTAATGAGAGGGAAGGAGTGTTATCCCGTCACCTGTTCTTTTGGAATTGTATGTGAACCAACAATAAAACCCTTCACATTTATCCCCAAATCAAAGCCCCAATTTATCATACATTTCCTATCATATTCCAAAACCCCAATTTATAATATGGCTACTTTTATCATATGGCTACATTTATAATGGAAAAAAGCTGCGGAAAAGCATGCAATCCATGTTATCAATGACAATACCAAAACTTGTAGGGGGGAATAAAATTCGTATTAAAAAAACTTTGGAACATGGTTACCTTATTCTATAATATTTTTCATGTATATTATATGGCTACAATCTATGGTGGAAGATGAAAGAACCATCATTGACATTACGATAAGCCAAGGATTTAGTTGAAGCATCATTTTGTTTTTAGAAAAGTATACAAAACTCTAAGCAATAATTTATTCACAACTCATTCCATTACACAACAACTTGTTATTGGTGAGAAAGAAGCTTTATTCGGACCATGTTCCATTACAAAACAACTAGTTATTGAGGAGAAAGAAGTTGTACAAAATTTGGTTGGTAAAAAGAATGATCAAGCTTTAAATCTAAAGAAAATACTAGTTACTGAGGAAAAAGAAGATGTGAAAAAATTGGTTGGGAAAGAGAATGATCAAACTTTAAATGTAAAGAAAATTTATAGAACAAATTTACAAACATAATTTTGAGATTCACAATATAAGTAGTTGACAAAAAAAATGTGAAGGTTTTTAACAAAGCTATGCAAAAATTGGTTGGGAAAGAGAATGATCAACTTTTAAATGTAAAGAAAATATCAAAAACAATTTACAAACATAATTTTGGGAACCACATTATAACTAGTTGAGAAACAAAAATGGGAAGGTTTTTAATCCTTTCAAGGTTGTTTTTTTGTTTATTTCATAGTGACACTACTATCTTTGTAAACGTATGTATGAAAACCAAATAATTTTGTTGGAGTCATTTACCCAACATGCACACTTAATTTGGTCAATTTGGACTTATTAAACCACTATCCTAAGTTTAATTGACTTAATCGGCATCATATGAGCACACTATGACATTAGCATGAGCACACCCATGCCTACCTTAAATCAAGGAGGCCAACTAAGCCTTCACCTTTAATCAGAGAGGTTAATTAGGCTTCCTCCTTCAATCAAGGAGGCTAACTGGGCTTCCTCCTTCAATTAGGGAGCCATTCTGGGGTGATCTGAGTGTCATAAATGCACCTAATTACTAACTGATTGTTACAATCAGTTGAGCTGAGTTGTGAAGGCACCTCCATTCATTATTTGATTATTTTTTATTATTATTTATGAACTGGAGACAACTAGGGGTTCATTGGAGTTAATGATGCACTACCACTTGTTGATTGGCATGTAGTGACATGTGTCTGAGCTACTTTCAGTTAGAATCGGTCATCCATTGCACTCCGATACAGTTAGGACTCAGTTAAGTCAATCATGGCTTGATTAGCAGGTTAACTAGGTGTGTTTATTGTGGCTGTGTCAAAACCCCAAATTTTCACAAAAATTAAATTTTTTTAATGTAACATAAATTGTCTATAGTTGCAGTTTGATAACTACTAGTGACTAGCAGAAAAAATGAAACAGTTAAAAAAAGTAGTGATTAACTTCAAACACATAAAAACTAATACCACTTTAATTTTGATATGTTAGGTATATGACCTGCATTCAGTTACTTCTAGCTGTATTGATGATTTGATTTTGTCAAGTAGGTGAGAAGTTATGTGCTAAACTGGAGCTTACTTAGGAATCGCTAACTCAGTTGGATTTCTGGATCTTACAGGTTCAACAGGTAAATTTTGAACAAGTAGGAGTTTATTAAAACGTTAATCCCAGATGTACTTCTTTAGCATATATAAAATGCTAGAGTAAATTTTGCTTAATAGAGTTCAATGATACTGCGAGGTAAAGTAAATTTTCTTTACTTGTTTTGCAACTATGACAGTATTTTATGTTTATGTCATAACAACCAAGATCCTTGTCATACTATATGTATTTCACTAGCATGACTTCTACTTCAGATATTTTTCTTTCCAGCTATAAGCTAGGTTACTTACAAGTTCTACATAGCGCTCATGATTCAATAAAATGACACTTTTACAGAAACAATACTTTCCTGCCATTGCTATATTCTAATATCTTTAGCACTGATTATAAGCATGAAAAATAAATCTAAGGCCTTCAAAGCAAAGCTTACAATAGAACCCTTAGTTCTACTTTTGATTTTGCCCTAGTAGAGATGAATTATCAGTTACAGTTATAAATATCTACTTGCATAAAAAGTCATTGGGCTTAAATTTCGTCCTTCCAAGTTCATCATATCACAAGTAATGTAGTAAAATTTCATTATCATATCACTTATAATACTACTAAGTATTTTTATCTTTAACTTTAAATAGTCTTACCACCTTGTAATATACCAAGTGTGATCTAAATATTGGTTTGGTTTAATATGAGTTGGGTCCTTTATGGAAATCAAAAAGATTACTAACTTCCAAGGAGTCTTCCCACCATAACGTTGTTTATATCACTGTCGAATTACAACAATTCTAGAGTCATGCTTGTGTAGGAGGTACTCCCTATCGTTTTACTTACTAAAAGTGAATCTAGGATAATGCCCTTATCATATTTGTTTTACATAACCCTAACTTAAACATAGCATTGTTTTTATTTAATAAAAAGTTTGTAAGAAGAATCATTAGGAATGCTAGTGACAAAGGTCCAAAAGTATAACTCCAGTATTGATTTTCCACTTACATACTTGTTATAGCTGATTTTACCACACCTGGTGGATCACACTTGTATGGCCTTCCCCTATCCCTCTGCAGACTCTTTGGACCCCATGGACCTTTTCTATACCTTTTATGTTTCCAATATCATCCCTAAAAACATGCTTAAATTGCTATACGTGACTTTTAAACCCTTTCTCGCGTATATACGTGGGTTTGACCCCTAAAACCGCGTACATCGGGATGTGTGCAAAAGGCCAAATTCTTTTGGAGTTTTCCTTGACATGGTTCCGACTCACTTGTCTCCTGGCCTTCCATATGCCTTGAGATCGCTCGGACTCGACCCTTCATTTCCCCATTGAAGAGATATATAAGGAACCCTTTGGATACATTGAAGAATATGTGAGAATTGAGAGCAAAGAAACTATAGTCCATTGTTGCCGAAACTTATGCTTGAGTTTGCATCCCTTTGTCCCTTGGAGCACTTTGCTGTTCTTCCCAAGCTTGCCTTTTGGTTGTGAGCTTGCTATCGAGAGATGGAGGATTGAGGTGGTGGAGGCCCAAGTTGGGGATTCAGTTTCTCCGATTTGCAGACGTGCCAACATAGGTTGTATTCATTGTAATCTTTGATTTTATATTAATAGAAATATCTTTTCCTGTCCAATAATGTATGTTTTCATGAATATTTTATCCATGGATGATTTCAAATGCTTATACGTTGTTGATTATATATGCTAGAGTAGATCTAACACCAATATATATAGCATGCTTGTCTTGTTTACTAATTGTTGAGGAAGTAATTTATCAATTCAAGCTAGAGTTGGAAAGCTCAATGAGGATCTACTTCAACCGTCCAGAATAAGGTACGATTTTTTATCCTTTAATGTTAGATATTTGATTTCTCTTGCATATTGGAAAGGATTGATTTTTGGAGTCAAGTTATCTGTTGTGGTACCCCAAGACATAGGAATTTCTCTCCATAAAAGAATTGGCGACTCCACTGGGGAGTTCCTAGTAGTTGTCCTTTGGGGGTTTTTATCGGCATTCAATGACTTTGAATTGCTCTTATTTCTCTGTTTCTGTGTCAGGTCTGGGGGCATGTATGCCTGGTAGTGTCTGATTGGTGTGAAGTTTGTCTCATCTTGTTTGTTTTCCTTTGTTTTTATCCACTTTTCTTCATGTACGCGAGTTTTTAACTCACAGGCGCGTATACACGCGGTTTTCACTTATATATCTGCGTACATACACGGGTTTACTGCGAACAGTCGCGTATGCCCTTAGTTTTTCCTTCTAGAGGAATATTTATTGTTGTTGGGTGAATTTTGATAGTCGCTGAGTCTCCTTTGACACTGCTAGAGTCTGTATACACCTCTATTTCTGACCAGAGACATTTTTTTAGGGTAAATTTCTTTTTAAAGAATGTTCTTGTCATTGCATTTTCGATTTGTTGTTTTGGGATTAGTGCATTAGATTTATTTTACCTTAGTAATTTGTGTGAGCGTTTTTTGAGTGTGATTGCCAAGTCTGGGGGTAGTAGAATCATTCTTTTTCTTTAGTATCTCATTTTTGTTTAAAAAAATCCAAAAATATTTGCTTATTGGCATCATTATGCATTGCATTTTTGCATTTTGCATGGTACTTGCACTAGGTTTTGCTTTGAAGTATTAGTCAGGATTTCATATAGGAACGATTGCACTTATCATTTGAATAAAAATTTTGCAATTCACATAGTAGCATACCCTATTTTCATTGGACACAATGCATTTGCATTGATTGTTAGGTGTGCATTTTTCTTCATGTTGCGTCATAACACCATTAGTTGCACGGCCATCTAACTCTTTTGAGTAATAAAGCCAAATAAAATCAACACTTAATTGAAATGAATTACACTATTTTCTTTGATAGGGTACACCAACAAGATTAGGTTTTCGTGTCTTGGAATAGTTCATTGTCAGTAAATTCTCCAAGACCACTAAACAACAACATGTATGTGTCTGTCCAGGTGAGAGTGTGAAATTCCTTGGTATAATTGGTGTTTCTCAGGATCCTCCTCTCAAAAAGGAGTTAAGCATGAGGCAGTGTGAGCAGTTATTGATTGGGATGACCCCTAGTCATAACTGAGTAGCACTGGATATATTTCCAGGATTGTATTCGTATCTAGGGACTCTTTTGAGAGTTTCAGGCTTTGCTACCCTTCCCATATGGTCAATCCCACCTGCGACTATCCGCCTGAGCATTGATTATATTGAGGTGACCTTAGTTTCCTTACCTAGGATATTGAGGGGGTTCTTTGCAAGGGTTATTCTGTAGGTGTCTCGGCTAGGTTGGGGTCGGACAGCATAGTCACTTTACATGTTGAAGCTGAGGGCCACAATAATTGGTTATGTACCTCCACTTGTTGTGTATGGGAGTCTCAAGCCTCTCCTGGGTGAGACATAACTGCTTCATTCGGGAACTCACTTATCCTACCCTTGATTGCTTATGTTTGGCTTTATATTTTATTGGTGTATGCTCTGTGCACGTCAACTTGCTTAGGGTTTGCATAATTAGAGAGTCTTTTATATTTTTGAGTCATTGTGGATTTGGGTGCAGCTCCTCACCATTCTCGTTGTTTAGCGAGACTTCCACCTTCTACCTCTTCTCCTCCTTTGGGAGAGAGAAATGGACAGTCCAGACGGACTACTTCGCACATTGATTCACACACGATGGGAGATCGTGAAGATGGTATTCTTGAGCTTTCTTCTCCACTTCGAGTGGATGATGGGGATTTTACTCCTACCTATGATCCTTCACCTGATATGCCTGTAATTTCTGAGTTAGGTCCTATAATTTCTGTGTTATGTCCTGTAATTTCTGAGATAGGTACTTTTCATGATAGACATATGTACTCTAGCTATGATCCCCCATTCACACATCACCGGTATGGAATGCCAGACGACAAGACTCATTATGAACCCGCGAGCACTAGTTATGGTAGTTATGGTATGTCTGGTATTCCCTCACATGATTTGGAATTTCATGTCGAATTGGAGTTTGAGCCTAACACTACGCCTAGGGGCACTCCCGTTCCTTACCATGTGGAGAGGTTTGGGACCATGAGTCATATTGCACCTTCCATCCTGGCAGTGGAAGCTACATCACATATTCCTCCTAGAACTAGGGTTAGTGATCCTATTAGTATACCAGATCCAAGACCAGTGACTATAGGGAACACCACATACATAATTTCACAGGTCCCTTCATCCTCGGTTGCTTGTTCTTCGAATGTCATTCCTCCACCTCATTCATGTGGTCCTCCAGGCTGGAATGTCGCTACAAGTCATGTCCATACTGCTGCTACTCACACAGTTGTGTCTCAAGTTCAAGTACGTCCTGTTGTTTCGGGGGGTCATATCCCTACTTCTGGAGGTCATGTCTTTACTTCCGGAGCCTACATTCCTATTTATGGAATCTCTCATGGGATGTCTTATGGACCTTATTATGGGATGCAGTATGGACATGGCTATTCACCTTATGGGTACGGGTATCAACAACCCACTTACTCTCCTAATTATGGATTTTTTGCCCCACATATTTAAGGTACACCACATTATGGTGCTTCCATGCCACCCTACACGAGTCAAATGGGAGGAGGGCACTATGGCCAAGGCCATGGTGGTTACAGTAATCAGACCTATGTGAACCAAAACTATCAGGGAGCGATGCATCGACCTGCTCATCCTAGGCTCCCTTTCCTCGTAATGATAAATATTCCTGACTTGTCGAGACTGATGAACGATCATGTATCTCATGCCCGACTGTCCCTAATAATATTCCCTCGTACATACCTAAGTTCGAGGGAAAACCAAGAGAGGATCCGGGTGAACATGTTACTACATTTCACCTATGGTTCTCTTCCAATTCCTTACACAAAGATTCAATCTGTTTAAGGCTATTTCAATGCACCCTTACAGGGCCTACCACGAAATGGTATATAGAATTACCTAGGGGGGCATTCACTTTGTTCAATGACCTAGCGATGAATTTTCTCAACCACTTCTAGCTACCAGTGTGTTACGACGTTGGTACGGAACTCTTGTCAACATTTTGGCAGGATAAAGCCATGCATATCTTGGACCATATCCAAGAGTGGCATAGACAGAAGAGGTTTATTAAAGCCTTCATACCGTCGGAGTTTCTACTCGAGTGGTTCCTTATGTCGTTATTGACTTATATAGCGAAGGATGTTTCTACATCCGGATTTCAAAACAAGGAACAAGCCATTTTTAGGGCATAGGAATTGGACTTGATTTATGCTCAATCCATTTTGTTATATGAGATCATTCCCAACACTCTGTGTTCTAGTTTCGACCCCAAAGTTAAAACTAGACCACATGCCGATGGCATTGTTGGTTGTGCAAGTGCTAAGCCTGTGGATTCGGTTGTGCAATAGGTCAGTCAATTGGTGATCAAACAATCTGCTTTGGGGCAAGCCACAACTTCATCTCAACCCACCCAAATGGCGAGTGTGCTTTCGATACAATTGTCGGACCAGAAGGCTAACCAACAACTCAGAAGGAATAGAAAGAAGGGTAAGAACAATCGTAAGGGTGGGAATAGGAATGAAAATGCTAATACTAATGAAAAGAATGCCCGAAATGCTAGGGGGACAAGCAATCTAAATGTAAGGTTAAATTTCCTTACAATTTATGTAAGGAGGATCACCTCAATTACTTGTGCGCTCGTATCAATGAAGCCTCGAGATTCTTAGCGTAGGGCCTAGTTGTGTCGACCAACCCTTTAGCTCACAATCAAAACATGAACTCAAGGACCCATGATCAATCTGGTGGTGATCAAGATCCACTGGAGGCTAGTGGTCATGGTGCATGCTACGAAGGTTGTGACCCATGCGAAGGACTATGGTTCGTCACAACCCGACCCAGAAAAGGAAATTGATCCACCAGGGACTCCTTTGCGTATTGAAAAACCTGTGGATAAACCTGAAGCTGCGCCTCACATTCCTAAGGGAGTCCTTAAGCATTCGGGGCACAATCCTAATGCCCAAGCTACCCAGAACTATTCTGTTGTTGAGGATTTGGGCCACACCCCTTGTGCGATGTCTGCACTAGAAGTACTTCAGAGTTTTCCTTTGCAAAGGAAGGTTTTTCTTTCTGCCCTTGGTGTGAATGATGATAATTCTTCCTCCATGATTAAATTTGAAATCGTGGGACTACAGCCTTACTTGCCTTATTATGTGTCTCTTTTGATTCATGTACAATGTCTTAACGTGACCATCAAGCGCACTGTGATTGACGAAGGTGTTGCTTCTTCTGTAATGTCTTTATCGTGTTGGAAGGATTTAGGTTCCCCTAAGTTGTCTAAATCTGGTACCATGTTGATTTCTTTTGATGGGAGATCATTTAGGACACATGAGATCCTTCCTTCCCTTAAGGTCCATTTGAGAGGGAAGACTGTCATGATAGAGGTCAAGGTGGTTGATGCACCCCTTGACTATAATCTCTTGCTGGGCAGGAATTGGATGTATAGTATGCAAGCCATAGCTTCTTCTCTATTTCATGTTGTATGCTTTCCATTTAATGGGAAGATAGTTACGATTGATCAAATGTCATTCAAGAATTCATCGGTTACCGCATCTTCAGGAGCTTCGATCTCGATTGTTGAGCACTCTCATCCGACAACTAAGAGTGTGGGTGTGGGCATGTATCTATCCCTTATGGGAAGCTTTAGTTATCCTGCACCTGTCCTTATGATACGGTCTAGCTCTGGTGAGGCTTTTACATATGTGAGATCAATGTATTTTCGCACGAACCATATGGAAAATCTTTGGATTCTTCCTACACCGAATACTTCAAGTGAGCCCATCATGACAGATGTGCCATTTCTTGCAACTATGGTAGCTTATCAAGCTAATCTTGGGAGTGTTGCAGAGCCTAGTCCTTCCTCTTCACAGATGGAGGAGGAGGAACTGTATGTGCTTCCTGCATGGGCAGTTCAATTATCTCACACGCATGATTGCCTTGATAGTGTTTTTCCTTTAGACGAAGTGATTATTGATGCCATGTCAGGGGTTGAGCCACCTTGAGAATAATTGCATCATAGATCTTATTTTCTTCCTGAGCTTGACCGCTTGGAGCGTGAGGACTTTAGGGAGGTTCTTAGTGAGAGAATTGGTAGTCCCATGGTTCCATTAAGCTCTCCTGGTCCGATGGCTGATGGGAACATGGAAAATATATCTCCTACCATTCCTATCAATATCTCTCGTGATCCTGGAAAGATTGAGAATGTCTATATTGGGGCAGAATGTTCCCATGCTGAGATTCAAGAGTACACCGAGTTGTTTAAAGAATTTTGTGATATATTTTCTTGGTATTACGATGAAATGCCAAGTATTTACCCTCGCATTGTTGAACATGAAATTAAAACTCATCCCAATGCTAAGCATGTTCAACAACGCTTGCATGCAGTGAATCCTAGGAAAGCACCCGCGATTAAGACAGAGATAGAAAAACTGTTGAAAGCTAGTTTTATCTATCCTATTCCCTTAATGGAGTGGGTTTCAAATCCTATTCCGGTGGATTAGAAGCAGGGAGCAATCCGTATATGCACTGATTTCCATGACTTGAATCGTGCCTGTCCTAAAGACAATTTCCCCACACCATTTATTGATCAAATTTTGGATGAGTGTGCAGGTAGAGAGGTTTTTTCCTTTATGGACAGCTTTTCCAGATACAATCAGATACAAATTAAACCTGAGGACCAACATAAGACTGCCTTTATTTTTCCTTGGGGAACCTTTGCATATCAAAAGATGCCCTTTGGCCTTAAGAATGTTGGAGCCACTTTTCAACGGGCTATGACCTTGATCTTCCTTGATCTCAAATCAATTATTGAGGTATTTTTGGATGACCTTGCTACTCATTCTCATATGAGAATGCATCATTCCTATCATTTGAGATTAGTGTTCGAAAGGTGCTGCCATTATTTGGTCAGGTTAAATCCTCACAAGTGCATCTTTTGTGTGAAGTCTGGTTGCTTATTAGGGTTCATTGTATCCAAGGAGGGTATAAGAGTCGACCCTTTTAAGGTAGAGGCAATACTTTAGTTGTCTCCCCCGAAAAACATTAGACATCTTCAATGTTTGCAAGGCATGGCAAACTTCTTACGGAGATTCGTTGTCAACTTTGCCAATTTGACTAGAGGCTTTATGCATCTTTTGAAAAAGGACACCACCTTTTGTTGGGATGAGAAAGCCCAAGAGTCCTTTGATGTGCTTAAATGAGCCTTAGCATCGACCCTGGTGATTAGTCCAGCCCGACTATAGCCGTGACTTTCTACTTTATGTGGCCACGTTCATGGAGATGATTGGTATGGTTTTGGTTCAAGAGGATGAGGAGCTCCAAGAGCATGTCATATCCTACCTGAGCTGGAACCTTATTGACACAAAAGTCCGTTATTCCCATGTTGAGAAGCTTGCCTTAGCTACCGTACATGTGGTTCAACAGTTGAGACATTATATTCTCTTTCACCAAACCTTGGTTGTAGCCCATGTCAATCCGTTTCAATTCATCCTCACTTGAAGGATGATTGGGGGAAAGTACAATAAATGGATTGTCATCTTGCAAGAATTCGATCTCGAGTTTGTTTCGGAAAAATCAAAGAAATCGTTAATTTTTGCGAAGCTTATATCAGATTTCCCAAGCGAGGAAAAGGAGATGGTTTGTGAAGATATGTTTTTCAATTAGCACATCTTCTTAATATCAACTTTGGATCCAAGTTATGGAGACATTATTATTTATTTACAAACATTGAAGGTCCCTACTCACCTCTCATGGGATGAACGATGATGATTATGTCACCTATCCAAGAATTACCTCATAGTGGATAACACCTTGTATCACCATGGGGTAGATTCCATTTTACGTCGTTGTTTAACTCATGAGGAGGATGAGCTTGTGCTGAATGATTGCCATGGAGGGGCATGTGGTGGTCATTTATCTGGGCTTTCTACAGCCCAAAAAATATTAAGAGCGGGTTATTTCTGGCCATCGATCTTTAAAGATTGTGTAGATGCGATCAAGAAGTGCCACCCTTGCCAAGTGTTTGCATGGAATATGCACTTGTGACCTGCCCCGTTACATCCCATCATCACCTCCGGTCCCTTCACTAAGTGGGGGCTTGATTTCATGGATTGCAACCCAGCTTCAGCTGGGGGACATCATCATATCATAGTGGATGTTGACTACTTCATGAAATGGGCTAAGGCTATGCCTACAGTTAAATCCTACAGTGAGACAGCCACACACTTTGTATTCAACCAGATTATTACTCGGTTCAGTATTCTGAAGGAGCTTGTCACTGACCATGGCACGCACTTTCAGAATCATATGATGGAAGAATTGGCCTCAAAGTTAGGGTACAAGCAAGAGAATTCCTCCTCTTACTACCCTCAAGCAAATGGACAAGTTGAAGCAGTAAAAAAATCACTCAAATCCATTCTCCAATGAACCATCGCATAAAGCAAGATGAATTGGCACATTATGTTATATCCTTCTTTGTGGGCTTATAGAACCACTGTTAATACTGCCACTGGTTTTTCTCCATATCATCTTGTACATGGAGTGGAGTTGGTATTTTCGGTTGAGTGCAAGATTCCTTCTTTGAAGCTAGCCATAGATCTCTTACCATACACTTCCCCATTGGAGGAGCATTTGGTCCACTTATAGCAACTTGATGAGTAGCACCGAGATTCCTTGGTGGCTCTAGAAGTGAATAAGTGTCACGTTAAGGTCTAGTACGATAAGCCTGTCCATCCAAGGAGGTTTAGTGAGTGAGATTTGGTCCTTTTGTGGGATCAACCGAAAAAACCCTTGGGGGAAAGAAAGTTTAACCCCATGTGGCATGGTCCTTACGTCTTTAAATGTGTGTTAGAGAAGGGCACTTATGAGTTAGAGGATTATGAGGGAACAACCTTGGTGGAGCCTAGAAATGGGCTATATCTTAAAAAGTACAATGCATGATTTTCAGCCAAGGATGACTATTGTATATTATTGTACATTTTTGCATAGGTAGGTATTTTCTTATGGTGATCGGGTTTGTGATTAGTTTCTGTTTCTTTTGGTAGATGTCAATGGAATCTTCCACCTTCATAGGATTCATGGATGGTGTGAGCCATCACACTCAACACTCAGCCTCTGCTGCTTGGGTGATCTATACTCCTACGAGTCAGGTATTTTCTTCAGGAGGCGTATGTTTATGGCCCTCTTCGAACAACATTGTTGAGTATAGTGTCGTTATCGAGCTTCTACGAGATGCCATTTCACATGGTGTTCTCTCTCTTGAGGTACGTCTTGATTCGGAGTTAGTAGTGTCACAACTTAATGGTTTGTACCATGTTATGGATTCAACATTATTAAGAATATTCTTACATGTGAGATTGTTAGAATGACAATTTGACAATATAACATACATAGATGTTCCAAGAATTAATAATCAAGTTGCTAACTCATATGCTAACTATGTGTTAGATTGGCATTTGTTTCATAGACAATAAGCTCATCACAAACATAAATTTTTACACATGTAAATAAATAAATCGATCATCATAAAAGTTTTTTATAAACATCCAAAATGTGGTAATACATAGTGTCATAATACAAAAATGGGGCTCTCGAGCCACCAAAATATAAATAAACGGTAGTACAAAATGTATTACTCCCAGGTATCTAAGCCTATGGAGGAGGAGGGGGGTTGTGATCATGGAATGCCACCACAGCTCTAGCTAGCCATCAAAATAACTGCACCCATGCTCGTGGTACACCCACCACCTGGCACTGCATGGCATCAGGAAATTCCTTGACTTGCGCCATGGGTACTCTGCGTGTCAGCCTCACAAAGTTGGTATGAATGCTTTGGAGCGTTCGCTCCACATCCACACCCGTAATGTCATCCCCTCTTCCCCTCCGTCTATGATGAGGGAAGCCTTTAGGCCATCGTGGTCCTACATCTACATGCATATGATAGGATGTCACTATGTGTTGTCACCCAAAAACATGTCTTTTGATTCCACATAATCAGAAAACACAAAAAAAAAATTAAATAACTCAAAAATTTTAAATAGGGTCGAGATTCGTTACCAATATCACCGTAGGCCAATCCTAGTGGTAGCAGCATGTCGGGGTCTCCCTGAAAATCTATCCCCGCATAGGGGTAATCATCGATGGCAACTATTTTTCATCACCACCATGGAAATAAATTAGTTGGATAGGGGTTGGAAACCCTAACTCCACCCAGTCTACGCATAGCATCTGCCCAACGTCATTGGGCTGGATCTCATACCTCGTGTAGAGGAATGTCAACTCTAGGGCTCAATCCAGGAACACACTCAAATAAGAACATGCTCAATATGTTGCTGAAACCGAAGTTTCGCACCCTACCCATCTTGCAGTCACTGAGCTGTTGTTTCATGTTCCTCAACAATGTTGTACTCCAGTCATAAACTGTGGGCCTCATGCACTCCATGGCATAGAACATCAATGGCCGCGAGTCCTGGTGGAGTGAGGCTAGCCCTGGTATCCTACCCAGTGTCAGTAGAATGGCCTTTAGGCCTAGCACTTGTATGGAGTTAGTTGGGATCTGAATCCCCACCTTCTCTGTGTTTAGATAACAGTACACTACTATGTACTCATCTATAGTTAGGCCACCTCCAGGCCTGCGAGAGCGTAGGTTCACCACTTCCCCCCGTCGGGAATGTCTAGTAATAAAGTATATGTCCTCCAATTCTATGGTGAGGGACATCCCGTCTACCTAGAACGACTCTGAGTCTGGATCCCAGTAGTCTACTAGCATCTGGAACAGTCTTGGTTTGGCCCGTATGCCACCAAGACACCAAAACTTGTACAGCCCGCATGAACGCAAAGCTTGTTGAGCCATTAGATCTGCCCTTACTGCCCCTTCTACATCACCGTTCTCACGTTGTCTCCATTCTAGGACCATCCTGCACATAAAATTTAAGTTTTATCCATTAGAACACTTGAAAAACATTGAACGCGGCTGCATACCGACTATTTTCTAAACAACCGCATATGTACGCGACTTTGAGGTTTTTTTTACGTATATCCAGCCCTATACGTGGAAAAATCCTCGATTTCCATGTGGGCCAAGGAACGCATCTTAGATTGGCCTAGAATCCTAAATGCACCATGGAAATTGATAAAATTTGCATGAAAATGAAAGAGCAGGGCATGGGTAAGTACCTGGAAAAAACGACAGTGGATTCCGCCGGCTGGATCCCTTGGAATTCACTATTGAAGTTCTGAGCTCAATTGGGTAAAAATTTCAAATGTTATATAATGTTTTGAATTTTTTACTATTTATAGACATTTTTCAAATTTTTGAAAATTTTTACCCCCTTTTCTATAGTTTGGACCGTTTCTAATCCTTTTGGACCGTTTTTGGACTAATTTATGATGTAGGAGACCATTTTGAGTGTCGTTTTGACCATTAATTTGACCCGTTCATGCCCGTTATAGGTATGATGTTTAAACTGGCTTATAGGTTAGGTTCACCCCCGTTTGCATTTTGCATGACCTTATAACCTCTGTTGCCAAATTTCTGTGGTGATAGGTTATTGGAGAATCAAAGTTCGGAAAAACCACAGTATCGAAATGACGAGGTCATTTCGATACTGTGGTTTTTCCGAACTTTGATTCTCCAATGACCTTATAACCGTTTCATTATAGCCTTAGGTACAAACCCATTCTATTATGTCACAGAATCTTCTTGCTGTTTTAGAAGTGGCATGATGTGAATGGTAGAGCTTGACCTTACATGGGTACACTAGTTAGCGCATTATTTTAATTTGGTGCCCATGATGACATTTTGTCCCTTAGGGTGTGGGAGTCCGTTGTATAATATTGCCATGAAATTTTGCAAGAGTCTCATACTCCTCTTGATCTTTTGCTAGCCTATTTTCCTCAGGACTCCCTTATGTCAAGTTGTAATTGCATTATCATGAGCTTTTCCTGCCTTCTTGAGCCTTACGTTGGCTTCCCTGAATTTGAATTTTCATCCATATAACCTAAGCTTGTCTCATGTCTAGCCATGCAGAGCCATCTTTTATATCCTTTGAAGCTTGATTCCCTATTTTACCGAGAGGGGACTTTCCCCCAAGTGTCGCTATCCTATACATGTATCCTGGCATTGAGCATAGGTATGTTCCACTGCTTGGAACTAGTTTGTTTTCCCATATGAGACTCGTCTCCTCCTAGTCTATAACTATAAAGCAATTTTATTCTTTTCAAGATTTTTAAATATTTGAAAAAGTCCAAAAAAATTTTAAAAACCAAAAATCTGGACAAGAAAAGATGTTATCTTTGGTAGCTGTCAAGTCGTGTCACCTTCGAACAGAGCACTGTATATCAAATCCATTGGTTGGGTTTATAGTTTGACTTTAGGAGCTGTACTCGTTTATCTAAGTTTATCTTCATCAACTGGTTAAGCTTCTAGTCCCTATGGAGCCTCTGTCGATGCCTCTTGTGTTGTAGAGATGTCCCAGTTTTGTATATCGAGTCTATGCTGCCTACATTTAGTCACCATTCTCCGTTATGCTCTTGTTCAAAGGAAGTTGAAACCTGAGCCAACCATTCCTCAGTTATCTTGACTTTGCATGTCGGCCATTCCTGGTACAATTACTGGTTCATGCACCTTATGATCGAGTCCTTCCACATTATACAAATTTTGCTGACTACCTCGTGTTGGATGATGGGGGATACCTTAATGACTCTTCCACTGGTTTCTTTATCACTCCACTTATGGGATGGAATTATAATCTATTTCGGCCATCGTATGACCCCTCTGACCTCACACATTAGGGGGCATCTGTTATAGCTGATTTTACCACACCTGGTGAATCACACTTGTATGGCCTTCCCCTGTCCCTCTGCAGACTCTTTGGACCCCATGGACCTTTTTTATACCTTTCATGTTTCCAATATCATCCCTAAAAACATGCTTAAATTGCTATACACGATTTTTAAACCCTTTCTCGCATATATATGCGGGTTTGACCCCTAAAATTTCATACATCGGGATGTGTGCAAAAGGACAAATTATTTTGGATTTTTCCTTGACATGGATCTAACTCACTTGTCTCCTGGCCTTCCATATGCCTTGATATCACTCGGATTCGACCCTTCATTTCCCCATTGAAGAGCTATATAAGTAATCCTTTGGATACATTCAAGTATATGTGAGAATTGAGAGCAATGAAACTATAGTCCATTGTTGCCGGAACTTATGCTTGAGTCTGCATCCCTTTGTCCCTTGGAGCACTTTGGTGTTCTTCCCAACCTTGCCTTTTACTTATGAGCTTGCTATTGAGAGATGGAGGGTTGAGGTGGTGGAGGCCCAAGTGGGGGATTCAGTTTCTCCAATTCGCAGACGTGTCGACAGAGGTTGTATTCATTGTAATCTTTGATTTTATATTAATAGAAATATATTTTCCTGTCCAATAATGTGTGTTTGAATGAATATTTTATCCATGAATGATTTCAAATGCTTATATGTTGTTGATTATATATGATAGAGTAGATCTAACACCAATATATATAGCATGCTTGCCTTGTTTATTGATTATTGAGGAAGTAATTTATCAATTCAAGCCAGAGTTGGAAAGATCAACAGGGATCTACTTCAACCGTCTGGAATAAGGTACGAGTTTTGATCCTTTAGTGTTAGATATTTTATTTCTCTTGCATATTGGAAAATATTGATTTCTGGAGTCAAGCTGTCTGTTGTGGTACCCCAAGCCATAGGAATTTCTCTCCGTAACAATACTTTTATCAATAATGGATCTTAATGTTACCCAATGCAATTTATAATAGTTTATATACGATTCCAGCATTGAATGAATATAGTGATAATGAGAATCAAATGATAAGAATGATTTATTAATAAACACACTATGGGATATAATGAATAGTTGACTTCATCGAAAGGTTGATTGGAATGTTAACATAATTGGCAAAGATACAATGTCAATACATAAACATTATTATTGTAGTCACCAGTTAAATTATTGGAAATAAATTGGTTTCCTGACAGTGCAATATAAACTATACCATTCGACCCACTGCTGACTAAATAATTCGGTGGGCACATGGAGCAGCCTCCATGCAAAGTTTGATTTATAAACTCCAAAGGAAACCATACCCTCCTCATTTCCTTCGAGGTTTTTCTCTCTACACTATCTGGTTTTCATTGCGGCCATGAGAGGCTCGCAAGTTTGGCATGTGACAAACCTTAAGTCTATAGTTTAGTACTCTATCGTTGTGCAAAGTTTAATAGTTCACTGTTTTGTAATCGTGGTTTCATTCTGGAAGATTAGGAACACCATGAGGGTGGTTTACTTATCTCTGCCAGTTTTTTAGAGGGCTGGACATAGTGTTACCCCTATCTCTGCTCGTGGTTTTCCCTTCGTCGGTGTAAACTATAATAAGTACCTCGCTACCTCTGTCGCAGGTTGGGCACGAGGGTTCGATTTTTTGAAATGCAGTCCTCGTTCTGGTTTGATTACCTCCTCGGCTCTAGTTTTTCTTGCCTTCATGTATAAATTTTACCATAATTTTATTTATAAATTTCAAGTTACAGTTATAGTAATATAATACAGAGTTTCTAATTATATTCTTTGTTCTTCGCTTGCAGGTTACAGTTTGTATTTAAGCTTGGAAGAATCCTCTCCAATGTTGGATTGAATTCAAGACCATATTGGTAAGCCCTGGTTAAAACATGGCATCTCCCTACTTGCAATGGTTAAGGGAAAAGGGTTTTCAGTTGGAAAGGAAGCATGGCTTTGGTTCCTCCATTGTTTAGATATTTAGATTCAGTTAATACTTAGTTTTTATTGTTAAAACCCTTGCTTCTTGTAGGGTAGCTCCGGCTTCTATGCCATGACTTGTATTTAGCTTCTCTTGAATTTCAAAAAGGATTTATAGCCCCTTTGTCTAAGTAATATCATGCTCTATTTCTTAAAGTATGGATGTTCTTCCTGTTCTCATGGTTTTTAATTGACCTCTGTTTCGAATACTCTGTTATTTATACTTTATCTTATAAAAGATTTTACTATAACTGAGGTTGTTTTTCTTCACTATCAGTGATGTAGAATTATTGTTAAGGATTTCTCTTGTAAATAAATTAAGTTATTGTGAAGACTGTAGCTCAGTTGTAAAGTTAAATTTATAAATTTATAATTATCAGTTAGGATGTATTAGCTAGGGTTTATTGGGAGAGAACCCTTGTATAGATATATCAATGGTTTCTGTTTACTTCTATTTCGTTATTACAAGAGTATTGATCTTATTAATCTGTTTATGAAGTATTTAAAAAATAAATAAAAGAGTTTATAATATACTATAAGTTCTTGAGATAAGACTGTAACCGGTCCAATGCATATTTTATAGTCTTCTAGTTAATTTGTTTACTCAGTTATCATAGTATAGGTTTAAAAATTTAATAAATTAGTTTATGCAAGATTAAAGAAAATCTAGGGTTTTGACCCTCAGGTTTATCTTGCACAGGTTATATAACTATCTGGTAATTATAATTAATTCCTGATTAAGTAATTTCTTAGTTTTATTATATATTATGTTTATAGTTACATTTGAATTTGTTTACTGTTCTGTAACTTAGAAACTATTCAAAACTTGTAAAGATTATAATAATAACTCTGTAATCTCTGTTTACTTTTTAAAATAGATGGTTTGTAACATAACTTTGTTCTGTTTTACACTAAATAATAGTTTAAGATAATATATTTTTTTTTAAAGGATACACTGTGTGGTTATTACCTTGTTATATACCCAACTGTATCTTCTATAAATAACCATAACTGTAGTCTACTGTTTCTTTTCCAATGTTTTTACTTAGTTGTACTCAGTTAAAAAGTAAACATAAATAACCATAACACTGTTCTTTACATAATAATTTACACATTGAATAAATTACTCTGCTATCTACATATACAGAACCCTATCTACTATTTTCAATCTCTTACAAATTTCTTTCATCTACTTAAAGCATTCTAGCTGTGCTAGAGTACGACCTAGTTTCCAGGTGTGGAAAAACATAGTCTAGAAATTTATTTTCATTCTAACACATTATTTTCTAAATCAATTTCATTTCTTTAACTATCTAATAAGAATACTAATTCTAACATTTCACAAACTAAAATTTTAACATTCATACACCAGTCAAACTAAGATTTAATTAACTTACACAGTAAAACAAAATAACATAGAACCTGTTGAGGACAGACGACAACAGGTTTAGGAGGCCGTTCCTCCCTACCAAACTCCTAGAGAGTGCTCAAACAACGCTTCTTCCGGACCCCCAAGCCTGTTCTTGGTATTTTTTGGCTGAGAACTGGTGGAGAGTGCAAACAGTAGAACCCTCTGTCAACTGACTAGTTCAATATCTCAGTAAACACTCTACTCTCAGTAGTATGATCTTCAGCGTAAAAGTTGCAACTAGATCAATCAACAACTATCCCCTCAAACACTTTCCATATTTCCCTTCCATTGAATTTCTTTGAAGTATATTCATTCAACCTGAATGATCACTCCTCTAGAATGAGCAGCCTCAGCTCTCTTCAATGGGAATTTTTATAAAGATTGGCTAGGTATTTTGGGTCAGTTTTTCATTAATTGAGCCACCTGCTCTGATTCCACTTTCTTCGGGAATCATGACCCCAAATGTAGGGAGGTTTCCACCTGCAACAGTTGGAAGTGGTTTGAGGATGCCGCCACATGTCAGTTTGCTATCCACCGAGTCTCCTCCACCAATTTGACAAGTAAAAACTCTTTTAACAGCTCTCCTAAGCTATTGTCTCCTCATTTATTTATTTATAATAAAATATTCAAAATTTACATTAAATATCCTTGACCTTGCTTAGTCATCAATTACAACTTAGCATAAAAATTAACATATTGTCCTGAATAATATCAAATAATATAAAATTGTTTTTGCAAAATTGGGGTATGTGACAGGCTGACATTCAGTTAAGCTACACCCATTCATTCAATTCGAATGACCTCCTTGGGAATTCAAATTTTCTTGGAATCCATGCATCTTGCATGACCATTTTATTTTATTACTCATTCTTTATTGATTATACAGAGCTGCTACTCCAATTGCAACACCATTATGCCATTTTCATGCTTAATTGTCTAAAATATCTTATGAGATTGTGTTTTAGCCCCTAGATTACTGTGACAGATTAATATGGTATCAGAGCTCATGGCAGGACAAAGCTCTTTCTCTTCAAAAAAATGGTTTTTTACGGATCTTGCATGAAAAATTGAGCAAAATCTCAAATTCCAGCACTGCACCAGAAGCCAAAGGTTTACCACTTAATACCCCAAGTAAAGGAATTGTTGATCAAGATTTCTTGATCAATTATGTTGGGTGTGATGAAAACCTAAAATGTGTAGGTTGTCTGACCTTACGGTTCCCTTTTTGTTGTGATTTGCAGGTTTTAACAGGTGAAAAGAATTCACTACAACAGTTTGATGGCTTATTCCATCGAACTCTTGACTCTGTTCAATTTCCATTCATGGAAAGGAGATATGGAGATCTAGCTACATGCCAGAGGAATATACCAGGTCACTATGGACACTAAAGAAGAGCCTACTCACGTGATTGACAAAGCTAGATTCTTGAACAAGAAATATGAAGCATTCGGTTTCTTGTGTCTCTCTATCTCCAAGGATCTTCTTTTCCACCTCTCAGGATTGAAGAATCCAAAGGAAATTTGGGACCAATTGGACACCCTGTATGGAAAACAAGATGATTTAAGATTTTATCAGCTTGAAAATGAGTTGATGTCTCTCCAACATTCTAATTTCGAGACCTTAAATGATTTTTTCACAAAGTTCAAGCACATTGTTTTACTGTTGAAGCAGTGTAAGGTGGAGAAGGAGGATGATCATCTCATCCTCGCCATTCTCTCCAAACTTGGAGCTTATTATTCGGTGTTTGTCTCTACATTTTGTGTGAGGAATATCACAACCCCTGGATGGAAGAGATGCCTTCACTCAATGCCTTCATTGAGTCCCTAACAAGTGAACATGATAAGCTTGTCCAGATGGGGATCATCGTATCCTCTCATGATCAAGCTCTCTATGCTTCAGGGCCCAAATATCTGAAGGGTAAAGGAAAGTAGCAGAAGAAGCCAAAAACCAAATTTGAAGCTCCTAAGCCTAAAGTTCAAAACCAACAGCATGAAGAGCCTTCCGGCTCGAAGAAGAAAAAAAACAATGGGCATCATGGAAAGGAAAAAGTCAAGTGTTCGTACTGCGGGAAGGGCTTCCACCTTAAACATGCCTGCATGAAAAATAAACTTGATGAAGCTACTTCTCTTCTTGAGAAAATCACTTCAATATTCCAGAAATATTTTGGAGGGGAGATTAACAAGATAGGGAACCACAACATGAAAGAGTCATGCTCTCATGGAAAACACTTTGAAGTCCAATGTTCTTTTAATAGATTCTGGAGCTTCGAATCACATTATGGATAATAGAGACTCCTTCTCATCTTTGGAGACCGAAAAAACCATTCCCATCCACATGGGAGATGACTCCACAATCATATCTGAAGGACAAGGTACTACTGTAAATCTTGAGCATGGTTATTTTTCCAATCTTCTATATGTACCATATCTTGCATCAAACCTTATAAGTGTTTATCAAATGAAAAATACAGGAGTACCCAAGAGAGCCTCTTGTATCCCAGATGATGTAGAGATCATAGAACTTGCATCCAGAAAAATTGTAGCAAAAGGACTTGCAAACCATAATGCAAAAGCCTACTATTTCTCCCCTTTTGTGGTGGATGCAAAGCCCACCGCATTGCTGACTCATGGAAATGAGGTTAGTACACTGTGGCATGAGAGATTCGGCCACTTGAGATTCAATTAATTGCATAAATTACAGAATAATTCCATGGTTTAAGGCCTCCTGATCATCAAAGCTACCACTGGAATTTGCAAGGGTTGTGCTGTTGGAAAGCACCCTGAGCATAAGTTTGATTAGGGGAAGGAAAGCAGAGCATCATGCATCTTGGTGATGATACATTATGATATCAAAATACCAATGCCTACAATATCCATAAATGGATCAAGGTATGTTCTCACTTTCATAGATGACTTTTCCAGATACACATGGGTCTTTTTTATCAAAAAGAAGTCGAAAGTCTTGGAAAAATTCACTGACTTGAAGGCATTGATTGAGAATGAATATGGAAAAAATATCAATATTTTGAGATCTGATAATGGCGGGGAATATATCAGTAATTAGTTTTTGCATATATGTTCCCAAAGTGGTATTCAGATCCAACATTCAGTCCCCTACACTCTCCAGTAGAACAGTGTAGCGGAGAGAAAGAATCGGTCTCTCAAGGAGATGACCACTTGCATGCTGGAAGAAAAGAAGTTGGCTGCAAATTTGTGGGCTGAAGCCATGAATTTTGTAGCATACATTCAGAATAGAGTGCCACACTCATGCATGAAAGGGAATACCCCTTTCAAATCCTACTTCGGACACAAGCTGGATGTGTTGAATCTAAGGGTGTTTGGGTCCACTGCATGGGCCCGAATTCCGCATGATAAAAGGAGGGATTTGCAACTGCAAATAATAGAATGATTTTTTATTGGATATCCTGATTAATCTAAAGGTTTCAAGCTTCTGGATATCAAAACAAAAAAATCATCATTTAAAGGAGTGTCTGGT
>LPNX011220851.1:2406-19906 GCA_001517045.1 Pseudotsuga menziesii | reverse complement strand
AGGTAGTGTTCATGTGCATTGAAAAATATCGAAGGTCGATGCTTCTGTATTTCACACATGAGATGAGGAATTTCTATCCTCCAATACTTTATATCTTCTTTATGGATTTCTTTAGATGTCAACCATCTACAAGTGATGCAAACCAATAACGATAATTAACAAAAAA
Organism: Pseudotsuga menziesii; assembly: GCA_001517045.1. Taxonomy (NCBI): domain Eukaryota; kingdom Viridiplantae; phylum Streptophyta; class Pinopsida; order Pinales; family Pinaceae; genus Pseudotsuga; species Pseudotsuga menziesii. Next base: position 19,740 of record LPNX011220851.1, on the reverse strand, counting down.
AACATTAAATTACATAACATGAATTAGTGCACAAAAAAAGAATATAAATTATACGAATAATTAAAGAAACACTAAGCACAAGCAACTAATCGCTAGTTACTTCATGTATTTCCCAAGATTATATATAACTTGTTTGACATTGTTGTCGAAGTTTCCCAGGAGAGAGAGGTAGAACATACTGTATCAATATACAAACCATGTCATTTTTTAAACTAAGAGTATACAAACAAGAAAAAAAAATTATGCAATAAAATGAAAAATAAAATTATATGTACATAACAATAATAATTACCTTGATGAAGACATGCCAATCATGCATCTTGACCCCCAAAAAATCACCTTTTTTGTTATAATTTTATTCAAGTTTGCACAAAATCCAGTGTGAAATTTAATTTTCCGCATTACTTCTTTAACAACATTACTTTGCTACTCTGTAAACATCCATGGAATTGAGTTTATATTAATTTGGTATCCATTGAGGCAACAAATTGAATGACATATTTCATTGCATGGTTTCCTTCTTGGATGTCTTTGCAAACTTTCACAATTTTATCTTTCTCGCTCAGCACCAGTAATCGCCATAATGTTTCAGTCACATTCTTTCCAATATGCATTATATCAAACGGATGAGAATTTTTTAGGTGCTCATAGTAGGGAAACCTAATAAATTGTATAGGATAACCTTTCATTCCTTGTGGAATCCCATTAATTCCTTCATGATCACGAAGGACATCATGAATATGGCCACTACAGTAAACAACTCACAATAAAAATTAAAATGCATAACAATTCATATATGATGATCCATACGTACCAGCTTGACGATTTCTATTGTATTGCATCTTCCAAAAGTGAGGTGTCATTCTCCGTGGTTTTTAATGCAATCTCTTGCTTCCCATTGAAAAGATTTGTTTTCGGTTGTTCTATACCTGTGATTCTTAATGAGAAAATTCCTATACTTATTAAACACCTTATTTCTTAAGGTTTTTGAGCGACGAGATTTGATCTTAGGGCCACAAACTAGACATGCAAATTTACCCTTTGTTGAAGACATACAATATATAGATGGAATATCTATGTCAATTATAATTATATATAAACTATATTAACTACTTCATATAATTAAATGCAATTAAAGTGGAACTTAAAAAAACAAACCACAAAATTGGGTTAACCCTGGGGCATCATGTATTGTCCATACAACCATTGCATGGAATTGAAAATTCCTTTGTCGTATTGGTCTAGATATGTCATACATAGTGATTCCATTCCATAAATTCAGTAGATCGTATATAAGAGGTTTGATATATGCATTCATAACTTTGACTCGGTACTTACCTGATTGATTTGAAGTACATATAAAATATATAATTATGGGAACCATTAAGATATATAAACCATGAACAAGAGTAAAATAAAAAATATATATATGACATTAGGAAACATAATACGACAAATGAGATGCCACAACTACAATAGAAATAAAACAGTTGTAGACACAAAATACATGGAATAATCATTGAAAACAGTATGTGCTACCTCTTTATTGACAATTAGGGAGGAATCTTATTGTTGATAACAACAATAGGCCACACCGTGTAAATGGATTTCATCTATGCAAATGGATTAACACCATCTGCTGCCAAATAAATCCTAATATTATGGGGATCTTCTTTAAAGTGAGGCCACTTTTCCTCCATATCTCTAAATGCAAAACCATCTACAGGCATTCAAATTACATCATCTTGAATTCTGTTCCTAGCATGGTAATCCATAAATTGCGCTATGTTATTACACATGAACAGTCATTGCAAACATGGAATGATGGGAATATAATGAAGAACCTTGTGAGACACCTTTTTTGTTACTTGATCTGTCTGATATCTACTTATATGACATTCTGGACATTCTATTGCAAATTCATACTAATTATAATATATAACATGGTCATCAGGGCATGCATGAATTGCTTCATAATGCATTCCAATATCTTTCACGATGAAATATAAATATCGATATGTACAAGGTAAAATATTTGATGGTGGTAACAAAAATTCATCTATCAAGCTACATAAAATAAAAATAAAAATAGAGTTAATATAATATATAAATAATATTAATGAAACACACTTCATCCGTATTAATTTGAATTATGATTTAACAATACAATTATTATAGGAATAAAGATAAAATTTATCATGATCGTATATATGTGATGGATTATTTTACATACCTTAGCATTCGTGTGATTGATATGTTTGAAAGACCATTCATAACCTTCAAGTTCATTATCAACAATATAGCAGAGAGAAGATTTGTTTTGGAGCCTTCAAACAGGGGTTCGTATGCATTATTGAGCAGAGGTATATCGTGAACATCATCAAAGTCATCAATATTTTCATTATCATTGTCATCATCATCATCATCCATTCTAAAATCAAATGAATCATGGATCAATGTATTTGTACCATCATCTTCAACTACATGATTAGTATGATCATCTTCTTCAATATGATCAATCACTTGTTCTCCATTAAACATAGACGCTCCATGATCCTCCAGTACTTGTTCTGAAAGCACTTCCTCTGGACAATATGCCATAGGATGTATTTCCTTTATAAATACATGAATACATCAATAGTAAATAGTTAATATAGGAAATATTAAAATAATACATGCTTTTAGCAAAGAAAAAAATATAAAGAATTACCTACAAATGGACGATATCCATTCCCTCCCTCAGCGTGTCCATGTTCCCTACAATGTTTTGTGGCTATTGTGATCAATATTCTTCTCCTCTTAATCCCTTGCATTTATTACATGGACAATAACATTTCCCATCACCCCTTCATTTCGCTGCATCCCATAGTCTAGCAAGCAATTTTCGATTTTCTTCGTTTGGATCAGGAATATTGCTATTTGACATTTTGTCACAAACTTTGTGAATGAATACTATCGACAATATTAAAAATTCAAGTTCCACGCATGAATATTTTCTCAAATGGTGGTTTGTCGAAGAATAAAAAAATCCCGCAAACTGTCTGTCAAAGAAAAAAAAATCCCCGAACCGGTCGTCGAAGAATAAAACAATTCCTAAAATCGTCCTTCAAGGAATGAATAATTTCTGCAAACCGTCCATATATTCTATATAAAACATGTCAAAATGTTTAAAATTTTTAATATTTATAATTTCACAGTCATCGAATATCTAACGATATGAACTTAGTTACCATTGGAAATATTCCTTTGTACAATTTGAATAATAGACTGTGATCATCGAACTTTCGACGAACATTCCTTCACATCTAGTCACAAATCCAACTACATTTATATCACATGTCATCACTAATACAACAAACTAATGTCTCTTAACCGACAATAAATCTCATTGAAAAACATACGAGGCGGGAAGTCAAAAAAAATTAGAAGGTACAGTACTTTTCATCATTGCAATTCGACAAAAATGTACTTTACGTTGGATGTCATCGGATTTTGGGCTCAAATCTTGTTGTGTTAAAAATTAAAATCCCAATACACTTATCATAGTGTTGACTGTGGTGCTTCACAAAATTTTAATATAAATGACCAAAAATGAGGGGTTTTGAATCCTAGTAATCAAATGTTATCCTCTAGTCTAGGTAGTGTAAGGGGCACTCAAAACACCTTTCCCTTGATCATAGTTCCAAATAAATTGAATATTTTACCATGGTATAATTATAAACCCCTAGACCTCTATGCTCCTAACCCCTAACCCTACTAACCTCCTAACTCCCTAACCCTCCTATCCCTCTAACCCCCTAAACCTATAGCCTCCTAACCCCTACCCCCTAGACTATAATATATAAAACAAATTATATTGAAATAAAAGAATAAAAAATATGTGATATATTATATCACATATAACTTCAACTTTAACTCTAGACCAATTCCTCCAAACCAATTGGAATCCAACCTAACCCAATTTGCATCCACCTTCCTCTAAACCAGTTCACAACCAGTCTTAAAATGGTGCCAAATTGAAATAGCAATAAACCAATGCAAAATCACTAATTTGGAATCAATGCCAAATTTGAAATAACACTAAAGTAGATCAAAATCGTGTGTGGTGATATTTTTAGATACTTGAAAAGATACCTGATCAGTGAACTAACGGTGGAAGTTGTCATCGTTAGTAGACTGAGTTGAAGACATTGTTTTCTCAGCAACTATGTAGATAAGAGTTCTCTCATTAACTCATCCCACATTGTTTTCTCAATAACTTTTCACATATTGTTTTCTCGGTAAGGGTTTCCTCAGTATCTCATCGCACATTATATTCTTAGTAAGGGATTTATCAGTATCTCGTGCCACATTGTTTTCTCAATAACGATTTTCTCAGTAACTCATCCTATATTTTTTCTCGTTGGGATTTTTCTCAATAACTCATCCTATATTGTTTTCTCATTATCTTGTCTCACATTGTGCCCAACCCACTGGTCGAGAACTACATTCTTACCTGAAAACCCTAAATAAACCGCATATTCAAATTGGGCATAAATTTTGTGGATGTGTGGGTACCTGCCCTATGGTTTATCCATTAAATGGTTCAATCATTGGGTGGTTCACCCATTTATATAATTGGCCTCATAGTTTGGAATTTATCAAGTGTTAAGGTTGATGTTAATAGCATGTATATCATGGTCCTCTATAAATTGTATCTCAAGAGTGTATAGCACTTGTAGACCACAGATCTGAGTGGTATTATGGACAATAAAAACCCAAATTTATTTCTCAACTATGAGCGAACTAAGTTATCATTTCTTTGTTTGGTTCTAGATTCCCAATTCTCCAAAAGATTATGGCAATATTCTATAGCATTGCATGTCTCTTTATAATGTCCACATTTCAATATTATTGGTATAGGATGTCGCTCTATAATGTCCCTTGTTTCCTCTCTCAACCCTTGTTTCATTTAGCACAACAATTTCCAAAACAAGCATAGAGGCACACAGTTCATAATTGTTGTAATTTATCTTCACCAACTAATAGGTCGTTGGGGCCAATGAGTACCTATAAATATTGGGCAAAAAATGTGAGGAAGGACCATACATGTTACATATTTCTTAAAATTCATTTAATGATATTTCTAGAAAGGGGATTGGTAGAGAGTTGGGTCTCAAAGGGGGGGTATTTTCCGGATCCAATCTATCATCCAGGCTCATACAATGATTCCAATCAACCTCTTGTGCATGTAAAATGAATTAGAATGATGGAAGGAAGGAGAAGAATAAGAATAGTTACTTGTGTGTATAAATATTAATATCATAGATGAATATTAAATCTTTGATGGCCTCTAACTTCCTATTTTGTCTCATTTGATATTTACCTGAACATTTGATCCCTCTACAATGAGAAAATACAATATCAAACAGATTGAAACTAAAATGTGTTTCACATATCCTATATGAGTTCATTATTTAATTTTTTTCTGCATTATATTTTATATAATTAACATGCCCTCATTATATATATTGCAGATTGAAAATGCTCTTATCTATATCGAACAATATTTGCACGTATTTTCTCTTTGTGCATTATAAGAAAAGGAAAAAATTTGCAGATCCATCATGAATGAATCAAAGTCCTATTATGCAAATTTCCTTCCTTATGATGTTTACGTTTATTCAACACATCTTCTCCATATTCAAATAAACAATGGCCATTAGGAACGAGGTAGTAGTATGATTGCAGACATGATTTTGAATGTACCATGCACAAGTACATTCATCATTGTCAAGTACACCAATAAAATTCTCACCAACCTCCTTGACGCCTATTTTGCTACAACCTGGACCTGGAAGATAATGCTTGGGAAACAAATATTTATGGCAAAGTGAACCATAGGTTCCCCATGGCATCAGTTTATCCCAACCACTCACCCAAAATTAAAAATGGCTCAACCAAAATTAGGTTAGGATTATCATTCTAGTGATGATTCAAGTGGTCATCCATTAGGGTGCACTTGTGTGGAAGACGATTATGTATGTTTTAATGATGATATTTAGGAAAGTAATAAAGCTACTGTGGATGCAAATAAGTTATTTTTCTATAGTGGAAGTATTTGATCAATATATTTCAATCATTTTTTTAAGGAAGCATAAGTTAGTTCTTCTCTATTTTTTTACGAAACCACTTGGATAAAATACAACTCTTGTCTTGTTGTGTATCCAAGTTTTTTATCTAATGCTTCTTTTCATTCCCTTATATTGTTTTTCTTATAATTTTTGTGTTATCTATTGCTAAATCCCAATTTTATAGTGTTAACACCATATTCAAAATTTTCGACTATGGGAGATGTATGGGGAAAAGACCTTATTAGAAGGTATTGGGAAGGCATCCTCAGAGTTTGCAAGGGTACCGAAGGAATCTGTGGAGTGGAATTCTACCTCTGGGACAAGCGGCAACAGGAATGAGGTAAAAGACAACATGAATATACAACCACGATTTGAAATGATGAAGATTGACGGTAGAAAAGGCATTTCATGGATCAGAGATGTAGGGTAAAGCGTGGTCATTGGATGTGTGAAGTGCATTAAATGGGAACCATAATGGAAGGTTGAGATTAATCTAAGGACAGATCAATGGCACCGAAGCATTTCGTGCAGTAGACATGCTCGGCCAATGCCAATTTTCCAAATCGCGAAATGGATTAAAGGATAGAGACATCTAATGGAGGAGATAAGAGTATGAGCAAATCTACAGCCATAGATGATTTCACATTCTAGACTAGCATGGTTAAAGTCACGATTCCAAATCATGAAAAGTGGTATTGGCTACAAAGATCAATGGTCACAACAAAGGCGGTGATAGATCTACGGTCATGGTTCATTTCACAATATGAACTAGTGCAGACAGGGTCAGGATCTCAAATCGTGAAAAGTGGTAGGGTCCACTCCAATCGATGGTTGCGAGGAGAGGTCAATCTTGTTTGACAAATAAGAAACATACTGCGATCTATAGTTTCTCACTAGATCAAGGAAGGATAAATCGGTGGAATGTTGAAGTTTTCAGACGTGAATGGCCTCGATGAAGATAATTTGGAGATCGACGATGGAGGTCAATTTTCCCAAATTAAGCTACACATGCAGATAGTGAAGAAAAAATTGGCATAAAGGACCTCGCATATCCAAGGCTCATATCGCAAGGTAAAAGATCTATGGTGCAGGATTCATAGAAAAGACACGAAGATCACACGGTATAGAAAACTATAAAAGGGTCTACATGGAGTTGGAAAGGTTTGTCTTTTCCAAAGCCTCAAGATTAATGAACGCCCTGGCCACATACAGAGTGCCAGCATATATAGACCAGAATACTATGATAGAGAAACAAGGTAGGCCCCTAATACTCCCTTGGTGCTATTTGAAAATGGAAAATGTAGGAGAAATAGAAGTGGTATATTTAAGGGATAATGCAGAACCGGAGGTCACATGTCGAAGGGCAGAAGAAAGTCTCGTGGATGAGAACACCAATATTTTTTATACCATTTGGGTGGGGGAAACCATTGAAGCTGCGAGGGGTAAATTGGAAGTCCTAAAGGACCAGGGTAGCGATACATGTGGTGTTTTTAAATCTTTTTTCCATTTTTTCTCTGTTGACCAAACCCCCCATTGCCCTGATTTTGTCGAGTGGTGTGCAGACAATTTTTCTTACATAGAGGGAGTCATTATGAATAGTTCCAAATCCAAAATCCTCTGTCCAGGCTAGGCTCCTATCGTCTATAAAACCCTCCACATCCCAGACTATTTTGTCCAGATATCCCAAAAATACCGAGAAGAGAATATCATACATTTATTCAGAGAGTCTACTATCGAAAATAGAGAAGCTTTCTTGAGAGCTTGTTCAAAACCTAATGGTGAAGTCATCAATATATCTCACCCCATTGACCTTAGTCAATTTAATGAAGAAACTCAATGGTGCATATCCCTAGCCAGTCAGTTCCTAGGTCTAGATACTAACAGTTATGTCACAAAGTCATTGTTGATTCTACTATTTGTTTTAAGTACATGTCCTGTTGAACCTGAACTACCGGGTCAATATTTTCAATCCTGTTGTCTTAAATTTGATGAATTTATAGCTGAGAACATTTGTTCTCAGTTAGAAAATTTCCATGGCACCAAAGTATTCAGATTCCAGTCCTTTTTATTGAAAATGTTTATAGCTTATAATGAAGAATATCTACAAGTGCCTGAGCTAGAGATCACTAATGAGATGACCAAAGACTACTGTAAATTCATGAACCATTTGATGGCCGAAATATACAACCTTTTCTTTCAAAAAAGGCTACCCAGGGTGTTTCTTGAGATGAGGAAAATACTACAGCTGCCTCATAGCAAGATGATAGGATATTGGTTCCTGACAGAATTTGGAACAATCATAAGGCTATATGGTTTTATGCATCAACCTTAAATCCTGCCAGCCTTTCTAACTGCCATGGTTTTCTCCTTGGAATTAATTAGGCAAAGACTCACTGTTAAAGAGGAACACTTTTTGAATTCTAGGAAGAGCTCAAATCTTGTTTTCCCCTGGGAGGTGGGGCCATACACGGTCAGGAGCAGGGATACTTTTCCACTAGGTTGTAACTTACTCAAAGGCATGGAATTCTCTCTGGAATAGGCTGTAAATTACAATCCACATCAAGTAATTCCAAAAGGAGGAAGGCTCACAAGTGTAAGCCTTTTGAGCACACTGAAATACCCGGGCTTAGAGAAGCTACCAATTGGGATGATTTCCCTAACTCTACCACGATGGATATTAGCATAGGATGAGGCTCTGTCTCACCCCTACCTTGGGATAATTCTCCACAAAGGGAGTTGTCCAAAGTAGTCATCGTTGGTCAGTTCTTCAGGGAGTTTAATGAAAAGAGGACTTTCAGAACCCATGAAGACTAATGAGGTAGATACTTCCAACATGCCCAAAAAGAAGAAAACAAAACAAGAACAATAGTTAGTGCAGGTTAAGAGGAGCAATACTAAGAGGCAAATGAAGAAGAAAAATGTGGAAGACCAGCAGAAACAAGAATATCTCGAAACAACCAAGTTGTAGATCCAAGAGTATGTGTTTGATAAACAGACTCCAAACAGGGGTTCCTCTAAATAAGAGTGCTTGGAATCTTACCGAGAAAGGGCTGATAAAAATTTTAATGAGACATCAAAGCTATATAACGAAGTAATACAGTTGCCTTACCCAAATGTGGCATTGAAGACTATGATGGATCATGCTACAGACACCCTCAGCTTGGCTTTGACAGTAGGAAACAAAGTGTTAGAGGTTAGTGTGAACCTCAAAAAGGTTCCCACTACTGATATATTACACCTTAATAGAGAGATCGGTGACATCTTGAATACTAGATTACTGAAAGCCATGCTACAGATATCCAAGCTGGAGGCAAGTAAAACAAAAACTCTAGACCTTTTGAGGAAGGTAAGAGTCGAAAACAAGGCCCTTAAGATCCAAATTAACAATTTGTAGAATGAATCAGTACAGATAGAAGGACCAACATATAAGGGGTATTTATCTCAAATATTGCTAGATGAGAAAGAAAAAGAGATCCAAGTACTAAAAAGGAAGTTGAAAATCCCTTCCACCCAGCTCACTCAGATAGATGAGTTGGCTAAATTCAAAAAAGAGAAAGAGACATTGAACACTAAGCTTACAGATTGCAAGGCCAAGCTATTGAAGCTCAAGGAGAAGGAAAGGTGGTGGGAAGTGGATACCAAGCTTCTGAAGGAGAGTGAAAAAGAATTAAAGGCTACACTAAAAACAAAGGAAAAAGAGCTTCAGGAAAAATGCACAAAGATTGCAATTCAACCAGTAAATGTAGCTGGAGAAGTAGACACCAGTTCTCTTTCCAAAGCAATGTCCCAAATAGTCCTGAAAGATATAGAGCTTACTAAGTTAAAGCAACATATTAAGGAGCTAGAGGTGGAAAAAGCAAAGGAGGAACAAGAAAATAAAAAGATAGAGAAGAAATGTCAAGAATTGACACAACAAAATGACAAATTAAGCTAGCAGGTGATCGGTAAATTGCCCTTACAGGTTGCTAGAAATTTTATCTGGGATCAAATCATTGCAGAAGCCAAGTTTAGACAAAAGTGTATAGATTTCATCGCATATCATGGAAATGCTTTGAAAGAGGCCAAGAAAAAGGTTCCAATAGTATCAGGAGAAGTGTAGAAAAGACCCGCAGTGATAGCAGAAAATGTTGTTTCTTTTCTAAGCACCTTGTTAGATGATCTAGACAACCAGTATAATATCCAAAACAGAGTTTCTATCATCTCTGGGTCTAGAAAGGTAATTGCTAAACATAGGATGTTGGACACTTTCTAGGCCAAAATTGGAATTATTGAGCACAAGGTCAAGGAGGTTGTCAAGTTATTTAAGCCAGTGGTAGATAGAGGGATTCCTTTATTCTGGGAAGACTCAAGGGGCCCCTATTGTCTCAAAAGGATTATCTTGAGCGATTAGTTAGTTTTCGATCAGACAATAGCAAGTTTTGAGACATGCAGCAATCCTTGTCAAGAAAGACTGTTTTCGATAAGTTGGCCAGTGAATTCAAACTGCCATTTGATTTTAAAGCCACCTATTCCAGAGCACCTGAGGCCTCATACACAGAAACTATGGAACTCAAAGTACAAACACTTGACATGGTTGTTGCAACTTTTCCCAATCCTGATCAATGGAGGTCAATTCAACAATACGGGTCGAGCAAGTTTAGGATGCAACCATAGAGGTGGCAACGAAAGTGATGCAAGAAATTTTCTCCGTGGAGACACCCCTCCAATGATCACCTCTCCCAGATCTTTGTACAACTGTCACCAACCAAAGGATACATAAAAGGATTTTGTGCATATTTTCTCTAGCAGTCCACAGTTCATTTTTCAGTTTTATGTAAATCATGGCAGATACTCCACATTAGAGTTTGTTAGAAGTTGTTCTTCAATTGTAACAAATTTTGATTCCCGGATGTCAGTTTAGGAAGTCCAAAATACTATAAATTTACCTCTTGAAGAAGGAGAAAGGGTTGGAACCAATGTAACTTTGTGTTGTATTCTTTCAAGATTTTTCTAATAAAGTTTCAGAGCCGAAGTCAGTGTTTTTCATAGGGATTCATGTGTTGTTTTTGTTACAGTCTGTTGCTTCCTTTCTCATGTGAATGTTTTCTAGTTTATCTCCCGCATTATGTTTTCTTTCATGTATGAAATAAGTGTATAACAGTTTGGAATTCATACATACTATTCTCTGTCTGTTTTTTTAGATATCCACTAAAGCTTTCTTCTAAAGTTAATACATAATTCATTCCTTAATGCTCTGTGTTAATGGTTTGTTCTTGCTCTTCCTTTTCCACCAGACAATTATAAATTGACTATGACCGAATGGCTACCTTGGATCTATGTTAAAATCACCTACATAAGTTCTGTTTGTTTCTGTTACTCATATTGACTCCATCGCCCAATGGTTCTATGCTTTGTTTCAAACACCCTTACAAACAATTCATATTTTTACTTGGAACTGTCTGCTGATTTTGTGAATAACTGCATAGATGAATATTGTGCTGACTCCGAGAATTTCCTAGAGGTTGATGGGAATGAAGAAGAGACCACTAGAGCAGAGAAGTTGAAAGGCTCTTTGGGAGGTAAGGATATATTCTAGTTAAAAAGCAATCACATCCCCAGATGTTTGATCCCCTTAGAGTCTCTTTTTGACCAAAATGACATTGCCAGAGATCCTAAGGTCGAACCTGTTGAAGACGTTGTGTAAAATAAAAATATTGGCACTAAAGATGACCCGAAGATTATAAAGTTATCCAAGAAATTACCTGCTAAAGAAAAGGAAGAGTATGTAAACTTGATGAAGAAATACATAGATGTGTTTGCATGGAGTTATGATGACCTCAAAGAGTATGACACTTCCATTATACAACATACTATCCCAATCAAGCCTGGAGAAAAACCATTTAGGCAGAAGCTCAGAAGAATCAATCCAAAGCTAGTACCTATCATTGAAAAGAAGACTAAAAATATGTTTGATGCAAAAATAATTGTGACTCTGAGGTTTTCAAAATGGGTAGCTAATTTGGTTCATGTTAGGAATAATAATGGGGAAATAAGACTGTCTGTGGATTTTAGGAACCTGAATAAAGTTTCTTTGAAGGACAATTACCCTTTTCCAAAGATGGACCGGATTCTGCAGAGGGTAGTGGGCTCAGAGAGGATATCTGCTATGGATGGGTTTTCTAGTTACAATCAGTTGAAGGTGATGCCTGAAGACCAGGAAAAAACTACTTTCACCATGCCTTGGGGTACCTTCATGTACACAAAGATGTCATTTGGATTAATGAATGCTGGAGCCACTTTCCAACGTGCCATGGATAATGCATTTGTAGATGAAAGAGACAAGTTTGTGGTGATTTACATGGATGATATTAATGTATATTCCAGGTTTGTCAAAGATCATATCAAGCATTTAGAAAGGGTTTTCATTAAGTGCAGAAAGTATGGCATCTCATTAAACCCATGAAAGTCAAATTTTTCTCTAGAAGAAGGAAAAATGATGGGGCATATTATTTCAAAGGAAGGAATCAGGATTGATCCAGATAGGGTAAGTGGCATCTTGAAGGTGGAAGTGCCAAGAATTAAGAAGTAAATATAGTCTTTCATTGGTCAGGTAAATTTATTGAGAAGATTCATTCCTAGCTTTGCTGAAATCCTGATGAACATTACCAATATGCTGAGGAAAGATCATGAAATAAAATGGACTGTGAAAGCCAAGAAATATTTCAAATATTTAAAACAAGCAATTTCAGAATCTCTTGTGCTGATCAGTCCAGACTTTGAGAAATATTTTTTAGTATTCTCATATGCTTCGGAGCATACTGTAGCAGCAGTTTTGTTGCAGAAAAATGATCAAGGTGAAGAGCATCCTATAACATTTTTTAGTAAGATATTGAGAGATGGAGAATTGAAATATGATATAATGGAAAAACAAGCTTATGCTTTGGTCAAGGCCTTAAAGAACTTTAGAATTTACATCCTCCATTCCCATATAACTGCTTATGTCCCCAGTAGCATGGTGAAGAGTATACTTACACAGCCACATCCGGAGGGGAGAAGAGATAAATGGATTGCAGTGCTTCTAGAGTACGACATAGAAATTAAGCCCACAAAATTGATTAAGGGGCAAGGATTGGCTAAAATGATGACATATTCCCATTGTGATTCTCTATAGCTAATTTTTTTATCTAGTAAATCTAATAAGGTGGATACAGAAGTACCAGTGGGGCTTGAGTTTTCTATCTCTCCTTGGTATGTTGATATTGTTTACATATTGCAGAATTTACAGCCTCTGGCAGGGTTAAGCAAAACTAGAGCTAGGTCTGTGAAGCTGAAGGCTGTGAAATATTGTATCATAGAACAATATCTTTATTGGAAAGACCCTGGAAGAATACTTCTGAAATGTCTTTTGGAGAATGAAGCTCAACATATAACAAAAGAGATCCATGGAGGAGATTGTGGAGGGCACCATTCCTGGAAGGTAACCGCAAATAAAATTATGAGTGTAGGATTCTATTGGCCTTCATTGTTCTTAGATGTATAAAAGGAAACAACTAAATGCCATCAGTGCCATATTTTTGAAGGAAAAAGGAAAGTTGTTTCACTTGCCATTAACCCTATATCAGTAGAAGCACCTTTCCAGCAATGGGGGTTGGATTTCATTGGAGAGATAAATCCAAACTCCTTAGGACAACATAAGTGGATTTTAACAGCTACTGATTATTTCATGAAGTGGATTGAGGCAATACCCACTAGAAGAGCTACATAAGAAGTGATAATGGATTTCATAGAGAATAATATTTTGGCAAGATTTGGTTGTCCTAAACGAATTGTGATACATAATGCACCTGCATTTAATTCCAAGAAGATGATTAATTTTTTCTATAAGTATCATATAAGCCTAAATAATTCTACTACTTATTACCCACAGGGTAATGGACTGGTAGAATCCTCTAACAAGAGTATGGTGAGGATTATTAAGAAGCTATTGGAGGACAACAAAAGAGCCTGGCATACAAAGTGAAAATATGCCTTGTGGGATGATAGGATCATCACAAAGAGGGTTATTGGTATGTCACCATTTCAATTGGTATATGGAGGCGAGGTAATTTTTCCTGCATCTCTAGGAGTTGGAGTCATGAAATTATTTGCAAGACCAACTAGATGAACCTAATCCTATGCAAAGAAGGATCAACCAAATTATTGAACTGAATGAAATGAGGGACAAATCCTATGATAAGGTCTAGATACATCAAGAAAAGATGAAGAATACCTTTGACAGAATAATAAAGGAAGATGTTTTTCAGGTTGACGACCTGGTGTTAAAATGGGATGCCCTGCATGAAGACAAAGGAAAACATGGAAAACTTGATCACTTGTGGGTAGGCCCATACCTTATTACAGCACTCCGAGGTGACAATGCTTTTGTTCTGTAGTATCCAGATGGGTCACAGTATGAGGGAGGCCCAATGAATGGGAGGTTTCAAAAGCATTACCTGGAGTAAAGGGAAAGGGTCCCCTATATTATAGTGTAAATATTTTTGTTTTTCAGTCAGCATAGATGGTGAATCAAAAGATTTGAATCCCGTGGAGAAGGACCTAAGAATAGAAGAGGTAACCATTTTCAACTATGTTTTCTTTCATAAAAATAAATTAAGAGGATGTTGTCAATGGATTTGGTGACTGGTCTACAGGGTTCTTTTCTACCTCACTGGGAGGATAGCATTCTTTGTGGAGCTGGTTGTTAACACCATATTCAAAATTTTTGATTATGGGAGATGTGTGGGGAAAAGACCATATCAGAAGGTATTGGGAAGTCATCCTAAGAGTTTGCAAGGCTACCAAAGGCATCTGTGGAGTGAAATTCTACCTCTGGGACAAGCGGCAACAGGAATGAGGTAAAAGACAATGTGAATCGATGACCACGATTCGGAATGATGAAGATTGACGGTAGAAAAGGCATTTCGCGGATCAGAGATGCAAGGTAAAGCATGGTCGTTGGATGTGTGGATTGCGTTAAATGGGAACCATAATGGAAGGTTTATATTAATCTAAAGACATATCAATGGCATCGAATCATTTTGCACAACAAATGTGCTCGGCCAGAGCCACTTTTCCAAATCATGAAATGGATTAAAGGATGAGACATCTGACAATGGAGATAAGAGTATGAGAAAATCTACGGTCATAGATGATTTCGTGTTTTGGACTAGCATGGATAAAGTCACGATTCCAAATTGTGAAAAGTGGTACTTGCTACAAAGATCAATGATCACGACAAAGGTAGGGATAAGTCTATGGTCATGGTTCATTTCACGATCTGAACTAGCGTGGACGGGGTCAGGATCTCAAATTGTGGAAAGTGGTAGGGTCCACTTTGATCGACAAGCGAGAGGAAAGGTCGATCCTGATCGATGGATAAGAAGCATACCGCAATCTAGAGTTGCTCACTGGATCAAGGAAGGAGGAATTAGTGGAATGTTAAAGTTTTCAGATGTGAATGGCCTCGATGAAGTTAGTTTGGAGATCAACGGTGGAGGTCAGTTTTCCCAAATTAAGCTACACATGCAGATAGTGAAGAAAAATCTGGCATAAAGGACCTCACATATCCAAGGATCAGATCATAAGGAGAAATATCTATGGTGCAGGCTGCATAGAAAAGGCACGGATATCATGCGGTATAGAAAACTATAAAAGGGTCTACGTGGAGTTGGAAAGGTTTGTCTTTTCCAAATCCTCGATATTGACAAAAACCTCAACTGCATACAGAGTGCCAGCACAGACAAACTAGAAGATTGTGCTAGAGAAACAAGGTAGGCCCCTGATAGTCCCTAAGTGCTATTTGAAAATGGAAAAAGTAGGATAAATAGAAGTGGTACATGTAAGGGATAATGCAGAACCAGAGGTCACATGTTGGAGGGCAGAAGAAAGTCTCGGGGATGAGAACACCGATATTTTTTATACCATTCAGGTGGGGGAAACCATTGAAGCTACTAGGGGTAAATTGGAAGTCCTTAAGGACTAGGGTAGTGATACCTGTGGTGTTTTTAATTTTTTTTCCATTTTTTCTCTGTTGACCAAACCCCCCATTGCCCCGAGTTTGTCGAGTGGTGTGCAGACAATTTTTCTACCACCGAGGGAGTCATTATGAATAGATTCAAATCCAAAATCCTCTGTTCAGTCCAGGCTCCTATCATCCGTAAAACCCTCCATGTCCCAGATGAGTTTGTCCATATATCCCAAAAATACCGAGAAGAGAATATCGTACATTTCTTCAGAGAGTCTACTATTGAAAATAGAGAAGCTTTCTTGAGAGCTTGGTCAAAACCTAATGTTGAAGTCATCAATCTATCTTACCCCATTGACCTTAGTCAATTTAATGAAGAAACTTAGTGGTGCATAGCCACGGGGGATTCACTTGTTGACCAATATCCTATCACGTTAGTTCATATTGTGGGTTTTAAAATTATCAAAAATTGAACCAATATATTGCAGGTATTTGGGGGGGATGAGGGGTTTAAGATGGGGGTGGGTAGGGTGGCACTACTAGATTTTGATCCAAAATCCGACGGTTTTTTCCGACGGCGCGTGGATTTTTTCTTTTAACCGTGCCAAAAATCAGAAAGATTAATTTTTTTTTGAAATGGTGGGCATAAGTGTCACTTAAGCGACGGCAATTCTCCTAAGTGTCGCTTAAGCGATGGCGCTAAAATTTCTATCTCCCTAAGTGTCGCTTAAGCGACGGCTCTAAAATTGCTCGATTTTTAAAAAAATACACTTAATACGGGAATGTGATCTCTAAGGACGTAGTCAAGGTCACATTTTTTTTATCACCACATCAAGCCATCTATATCTTTGTGGAGGTGACACTTAACTACTCAAGGTTGAGTCGCTTATCCACACTTGAGGTGGTTATATTAGAATTCCAAAACTAGGATTTTCATTAGGTGCAGGCATTTGTGGGATGTTTTTTTACTTGAGTTAGATATTGTTGGTTGCTGAAAAGTTTGGGAATCCTTACAAAACATAAGCCAATACCCATTGATTCATTCTTACTTTCACTAGCCATTTTCAATGTGTTCATAACCATCCAACAAGAGAGCTATTAAAAATACAAGTTACTTTCTTTGAGAGGAATAATGATAAGTTGAATAGGATTGCATCATTATTTCTCTCAATGAGAAACATGGCATGTGTTATAGGAAACATGTATATTAAAATCCATATATATGCTCCTTTGAAAAAC
>LPNX011220813.1:0-13654 GCA_001517045.1 Pseudotsuga menziesii | reverse complement strand
ATTTAACTTTGATCGCTAGAGAAAAACGTTTTGATGTATTGATTTCAACTCATCGTCATATAGATCTCCATCAACGTAAATATAGTGAACATAATAAATGCATTTTATAATATAGTATAATTTAATAAAAATACCTTCTTTCTTTTTCAATAATGAAAAATAACTTTATATTATGGTAAACGTGTATCTGATTTATCACAATTTCAAAGATAAAAAAAGGAGATCTTCATAGTCTATGACTGGACTGGAAGAGAGCTAACAGAACATCCTCCACATACTCATCACCTTCGGACCTAGTATTGTTCCTTTTCCAAAAAAATCATACACAGAAATGTGCAAACATCTAATAAAAAAACATACTTTAATCATTAGTCTTTCCTAACAATGTAACCGAAATATCAAAGAGACTATTTAAACAGATCCAAATGACTTGTTCGATAGCATGTGCCTGCAAAAAAAAAGGAGAAACATAGTATACCATCCATCGCACCTAACTCCCACTTAGAGAGGGTATTAGCTTCAACATTCAGTTCTCTCTAGACATGATTGAAAGATAAGAAGGTGAATTCTTTCTTCAAACTATTGGTATTGTTTAACCAGTGCTGGAGCTTCAGTGACAACACTTGTGCATCCCCCAATTCCCAATTTATGATAACTTGGGAGTCTCCTAAGACCTATAGGTTTTTTATACCCTAGGTTTTAACACAAGTGAGTAAGCACCACAAGCCCACCACTTCATCTTGTGCATTAGTTCCAATGACATCCTTTGACCATTCCTTGATGACTACACGATTTCCAAACTTGATAACTATCCCAGCTCCACAAGCACCCTTCATTGTTGCCCCATCAAAGAAACCAACCAGGTACTACTGCGAAAGAGATGGAAAAGTACATGTGTTTCTTCTTTTGCAAGTTTTCACTTTGTTCCACTTCGTGAAAGTTGATAAAATATTTAGATAACTAATATCAGTCTTCTGCAAAAAAAATTGTATATGGAAGCATTTCTTGTTTTCTAAACCTCCCACATCATAAAAACTGGGAGTTAGCAGAGTTGAGCCTTTCTTTTATGCCATTTCAAAAAAAATTCCTTGAGGATTCTTTCAGAAAGAGGGAATTGAATATGATGAATCATTTGCTCCCATGGCTCGATATACTTCCATCAGAACCATCATTTCTATTTCTTCAGCTATGGGATGGAAGCGGCATCAGATGGATGTAAATACCTCTTTCCTCATTGGTGTTATCGAGGAAGAAGTTTATATTGAACAACCATAAGAGTTTGTTGTCCATGGAAAATATTCACGTATGTAAATTGAAAAAGGCATTATATGGACTCAAGCAAGCACCTCGTGCTTGGTATGGACGGATAGACGGATACCTAGTAAACTTGGTTTTCACCAAGAGTGATGCAGATCCCAATCTTTACGACAAAATTGTGGATAATCAACCATTGATTCTGGTTTTGTATGTGGATGAGTTGTTTCTCACAGATAATGAGAAACTTATTGAATGGTGTAAGAAGAAGCTTGTCTCTGATTTTGAAATGAAGTACCTTGGATTGATGCATTAATTCTTGGGACTAGAAGTATGGTAGAGGTAGAAGGAAATTTTCCTAAGTCAAGGAAAATACACTATTGATATTTTGAAGAGATTTGGGATATTGGAATGCAAGTCCATGGCTACCTCGATGGATGCAAATTTGAAGAAGCTGAGGGAATTTTATTCAAATTTTGATTTGATTGATCCCACTATGTATCGCCAGTTGATTGGATCTCTGATGTATCTAACAAACAGTAGAACAAATATATGTTTTCTCATGAACACTCTCAGCCATTTTATAAGTGATCCAACGCAGATTCACTGGGTTACTGCAAAACATGTTCTCATATACTTACATGGAACTATTGCAGATGGACTAAGATATGCTTCAGGATGCAATTTGACATTGCAAGGATTTTTTGATTGAGATTGGGTTGGATGTGTTGCAGACAAGAAGAGTACTTTCGGATGTTTCTTCAGTTTGGGTTCTACAGTAATTTCCTGGTGTAAAAGGAAGAAGACATAAGTAGCACATAGCACTAAAGAGGTCGAGTATATGGATGCCAGTACAACAACCCAAGAATCAATATGGTTTCAAAAAATCCTTACAGGATTGTTTGGTCAGATTCCAGGACAAACTCTGATTCACTGTGATAATCAAAGTTGTATACAGATGTCAGTGAATCTTGTATTTCATGATAAGACGAAACATATAGAGATTCGATATCACTACATTCGTGATATGGTGCAGAAAGGTGTGGTCGAGTTACAATATGTTCTGATATATTACCAGACTGTAAATATTCTTACCAATCCTCTTCTCAGGACAAATTTTGATTACTTTCACAGAATACTTGGAGTAGAATAAAATGCATCCCTCATGGAGAGGGAAAGTTGAGAAAAACATCTACATCTCTTTCACACCGGTTCTTCTACTCTTTATAGATCTCAACATGGTATGGGATAAATCCCATCGACATTGTGAGACAAGCACGTAACAGATGGCCATGTGCACTGATGACCTCTACTCGTTTTGGTTCTCATCCTGGTATGGGAGAAATACCATCAGTAGTAGAGACGAACAGGTAGTAGATGGTTGTGTACACTGGTGTCCTCTACTCACCCTGGTTCTTAGCCTAATATGGGAGAAATACCATTGACATATTGATACGGGTAGGAAGTAGATGGTTGTGTGCACTGGTGACCACTACTCATTCTAGTTCTCATCCTGGTGTGGGAGAAATCCCATTGGCAGTAGAGACGAATTGGTAGTAGATGGTCATGTACATTGACGATAGATATTTGCCCTGGTTCTCATCCTGGTGTGGGAGAAATCCCATTGACACTTGATATGAACAGGTAGTAGATGGTCATGTGAAGCATGTTTTGGTTCTTGGTTAGAGATGGAATTGTAGTATATGATATTTTGATTGTTGTAGTCTCCATGGAATATGTAGAGTTGCAGAGTTGATGGATCTATCGATGGACTGAGTGGATTAGATACATGATGACACCTTTCGACGGCCGAAGATGGTGTTGAAAACATTCATTATTTATAGAGATGATCGAGACATATGAGATATACAAAAGAGACCCAGATGTTCGTGAGGTTGATGATCACCATATCTAAATAATACCTTCCTTGTTGAGAGGGAGTGTTGGAATTTGTGTAACTTCAAAAGTTATTCTTATTTTACTTGTATTATATTTTCTTGTACCTCCTCCTATATATTATACCGGTGTAACCACTAATGTAAAACCCAGGGAAGATTAAGTAAAGAAAAGAATAAAATAAATATTTTGTTTTGTATTTCCTCAAGGTAGGTCGCCCCGGTCAATTAGAAAAGTCGGCCCTATTAGGGTAAAAGTCAGTTTTTGTAATGTGTATAAATACAAGGCAATTGTGCCTCATTTAGTCACTCATCCAACAAAAGAAAGTTCACTCTCTCCCAGAGAATTTTGCAGCACCAACAAGAAGGAGTGTTTTCTAGGGTTTGACCTTGGAGAGACTATTCTCTCTCTCTCTCCCTCTCTCTCTCTCTCTATTCTACTCTGTTCTCATAAGCTCTCATCTCTATACAAAGGTTGCTTGGTTTTCCCCAATTAGGTTTCCCAAGATAAACTCTTGTGTTCTTTGTTTATGTTCTTTGTCTTTATTCTAGAGATCCTATTGTTTATTTGCAACTAAGTTATACTACTATAATCTTGTAAAAACTAACATGCCATGATCAAATAATACCAGTCTATCATAAAGAATGATGTTTTGGATGTGGTGCCAAGACCGAAGGATAAATCAATGGTCTCCTCAAAATAGATTTTCAAGACTAAGCATTCAATATTCTCCCACAAGGAAGGGATTCATTATGAAGAGAATTTTGCAGTTGTAGGAAGATATACCTCAATTAGAACTATTCTTGTCTTGGAAACCAAGATGAAATGGAAGCTACACCGAAGGGATGTAAAAACAACTTTTCTGAATGGTGTCATAGAAGAAGAAGTGTACATTGAACAACCACTAGGTTTTGAGATAGATGAAAAGAAGACACATGTATGCCAAATTGAAGAAAGCACTATATGGGTTGAAGCAAGCACCCAGATCATGGTATGGAAGAATTAATGGCTTCCTGATGAGCTTGGGATTTACCAAAAGTAAAGAAGATTCTAACCTTTACTACAAGGTTGTAGATGATGGGATCGTGATACTACTGTTATACCTGGACGATCTATTTTTTATTGGAGAAAAGAAGCTCATCGACAAATGTAAGAAGAAGCTTGCGACATAATTTGAGATGAAATACCTTGGCATGATTCATTACTTCCTAGGTATCGAAGTATGCTAGTTCCCAGATGAGATTTTCCTAAACCAAGGAAAATATGCAGTTGAGATCCTAAATAGATTTGGGATGTTGGAGTGCAAGGAAATGAACACTCCGATGGTGACAAACCTAAAGCTCCTAAATGATGACTCTTCAGGAAAAGTAGATGTCACACTATACAGATAGATTATTGGCTCACTGATGTATTTGACGTTCAGTTGTAGAGATTGTGGTCTTGCATATAGTTGCAGACGTTGTGGTCCTGCATTCATTTGTGGATGTTGTGGTCTTGCATTCATTTGTAGACGATGTGGTCTTGCATTCAGTTTTGGACGATGAGATTCCAACATACTTTATGTTGTGGGTGATTCTGCATTAATTTTTAGGTGTTGTGTTGTGTTTACATGTGTGATATTGGAGGTGATGTATCATGATGATGTGTTAAGCTGATGATGCTCATGATGATGTGCCGAGATGATGATGTTGGTGATGATGTGTCGAGATCATGTGTTGAGATGATGATGCTTGTGATATTGTGTTGAGATGATGATGCTCGTGATGATGTGTTGATATCATGTGTTGAGATGATGATTGTGATATTGTGTCGAGATGATGATGCTCGCAATGATGTGTCGATCATGATGATGTGTCGATATGATGATGCTCATGATGATGTGTCGAGATCATAATGATGTGCCGAGATGATGATGCTCATGATGATGTGTTGAGATGATGATGCTTGTGATGATGTGTCGAGATGATGATGATATAGTTGTGAAAACTTCCTATGACATATAGACTTACCAATCAATTGTACAGATATTTCGTTGTTACTGTTGTTATAGAATACCTTCCTTGTTAAGAGGGAGTGTTAATGAAATGTAACTATGGAAGACATTATATTTTGTATTATTATTATTATTCCTCCATTTGAATATATTGTTCCTCTGATTAGAGATGTCATTGATGTAAGTGGTCATGTAAAGTATTGAGGTAAAACCTATGTTGTAAGTCGGGTCAATAGTACCCACACAAGTATTATTTAAATGTAATTTTGAGTCTCTTAAGGCAAGTTGGCCTTGATTGGGAGGAAAATTCGGCCTTGTTGGGTTATTAGGACTCTCCACTGATGAGTATAAATAAGGGAGGAACCACCCTCATTTGGAAAAACTCAGAACTCAAGTAAGGTCACTAGAGAGAGACGGAGAAGTCCATCTAAGGAGGAGGAAGCAGTCTAGTCTTATTTTTGGGTCTTACACTATACTTGGTTGAAGTCTATATTGAGGAAGCTTTGTTGGGTTTTTTCCCCTACGAGGGTTTCCTAGGATAATTATTTTTGTTCTATTTTGTTCTATTGTGCTTGTTACTCTTTCATTGATCCTTGTGTTTTATCATAACAAATTTTAAAATCTTAACATGGATAGCCTCTCAGAGACGACTGCTTTAAGAATAATTGCATAGTTTTAGACTTTGTTTCCAAGCATCCTCTCAAAAATGTGTCGAATGCACATTCATAATGTCCTAGAAAGAGTGTTGTTGGATGAGATGTTTGTTTTGTTAGCATTCCAAATGAGGGATCCTGGATTGAGATCATCCATACATATGATATCCTTCTTTTCAAGTGCAAGGGCATATTTCCTCTTCCAAACTTGCCCCAAGAGAGAGGAAGTGTTTTGGAGCCATTTCCACCAAGTTTTAGCACTTAAGGCTTTGCTCTCAACTTCAGGGTCTCAAACCCCTAAACAACCATGTGCTTTGGGAATATAGACCTTGGTGCATGCAACGAGGTCCCATTTTCTTGGCCTAAGATCCCCACTAAACGAAGGAGTGTTGTAGGTTCTAGAGGGATTTGAGGATGTTCTTGGGAGCAGCCATAACATAAAGGATATAAGTATGCATACTTCATAACACTTACTTTGAATGCAGATAGTTGCGCCATAAGTGTAAGAGATGGGAAATTTGAAGTTGAAGGGATAAGGGGGTGTTGAAGAAAAATGTCTTAATTTTTTTAATGTTGAGGGACATGCCTAAAGCATCAAGGGAAAGTTAGAGGATGGATTGAAGGGCTCTAGCTTCTTTGAGTGAGGGGGTCACTATTAACATCGTGTCATAAAAAAATTAAATATGAGAAGAGACGAGGTCATTTTTGGCTGGGTGAAGACCATCAAGTTGCTTATTTTGAATAACAACCTTCAAGACTCAACCAAGACCTTCAACCATGAAGACGAAGAGGAATTGGGATAGGGGGTCTCTTTGACGAATTCCTTAAGAGGGGGGTGGGGGACGAGTATCCAAGTGGGAAAAATTAACCCTTATTGAGAATAAATCAAAGGAGACCACGTCCATGACCTAATTAATATATAGAGAGGAGAATTCAAGACTAACAACGACAGATAGATGAAGCGCTAGGAGGTTTTTTTAAACATGTTGGAGGGATCCAGTTTGATTAACATTCCTTCTTTTTTGGATATTTGTAGGGTGTGGATGGTTTCATGAGAAAGAACGATTCCATCGAGAATTGGATGCCCCTCCACATAACCGGATTGTTCCACATAGATTAGATGGAGCAGTATTGGTTTGAGTTTATTGGCAATGACCTTGGTGATTATTTTAAAAATATCATTGCAAAGAGAAATCACGTGGAATTTACCTGGGGTTAAGGAATTTTATTGTTTGGGAATGAGCATTAGATATGTAGGGTTGAATTCTAGCAGCACATTTAACCATGATTTAGACTCTTCAACTGGATCCTAAATGTCTTGTTGTATTACCTTCCAATAATGATGATAAAAATCAGCAGTGAAATCGTTAAGTCCAAGTGATTTCCTAGCAGGAATTTCCATCTCGACAATTTCCACTTCCTCCATGGAGACACAATGGAGAAAAATTCCATTCCGGTCATCTATGACAAGGAAAGGGATGTTGTAAACAATCTTATCATGTCATCCTTGTGATTTGTAGGTGGAGCAGAAAGAAGTTGTTAGTAAAAGGAGGTCAACTCCTTCTCGACATCCTCATGGCAAGTGAGTTTCTAGATTTTCTCATTGAAAAAATGGGGAACTACATTTTGTTGGTAGTGTTGAATCATAGAAACGTGGAATAATTTCGTGATTTTTCTCCCTCCTTAAGCCAGTTGAATCTATATTTTTTCTTCCAAAGAATATCCTCTTTCTTCAATAATTGATTAAGGTCAAATTGAAGTTGGATTTCCTCCCTTATAAGATCTTCCATATATCCCTTTCTCAATTGCAATATTTGAATCTTATTCAATTGGGTTTTTAGGTTTCTTTGGGCTTCAAAATGTTGCCAAAAACTTCTTTGTTCTAAGTTTTCAGCTTGACTTTGACATACATGAGGCGCTTTTGAAGTTGAAACATTTTGGAACCATGGTTTGAGTGGGGCTCCTGCCACCATTGTGAGAATATTCCATGAATAATGGATGGTCCAACAAAAAAAATTCAAATCTAAAAGGCCTATTCCTACGACGGTCAACCAGATGCACTTTTGGGTGATTTACCATTGATTAGAACCAACTCCAACAAGAATACATGGATTAAAGGTGAGCCATTACTCAATCGATTGTTCTAAGAGAATAAATCTGTTGAGTAAAGAGGCGACTTGATGCGATCCCCACCATCTATTGTTCCAAGTACAGAATCTATTTTTGGGTTTTATATCACCAAGTGCAATTCTGAGATAAGTGAGTTGAAATCCATGCTAGTGTTATCTAGCTAAATTAAACCCCCTCTCTTTTCCAACATTGAGGTAATCATGTTGAATTCCACCCACCCAAGAATCCAATGAATATTTGTGGAGAGCTCATACAATGATCATAGGGAGTCTAGGAATTTGGTTTTATCTTCAATGGTTGAAAGACCATAGACATTGGTGTTGAGGCCATGTGAATTTGAGCCAATGATAAGAAAACAAGCAAAGAGAGATTGAGGGGTTGGAAACAATATGGAATCTAAATGAGGTTTGGGATCTATAGAATAGTTATACCTCATACTAAACCTTTACCATCCAAGGCCATGGATCTACATCCTTTCCAACATAATTGGGTTGCAGAGTTAATGAAGGTGGTTATGCATTTGGTTTCCTGTAACATGATAAAAATCAAGAATTCCTAGTATATCTCGTGGTATCTTTGATCAAAGAGTGAACTACTTACTCTTCCCATTCGGTCCTATGATATTCCAAGAGAGAATCTTCATAGATAAAATTATTGAGGAGGGATGAACAAGATCTTGTCCAAACTCAAGTTATACTTACCAAAAGAAATGATGTGTTTCCCTAGCTCTTTGTGATTTTGTTGATTTGTTTTGTGGCCTCGTTTGGTGTCTTTTTTAGATCCAACAAAATTTGACTTCATAGAGAAAGATTGGATCCCTAGGGAGCCTTGATGAGAACCCTTAGAAATAGTTTAAGTAATTGAATGAGAATCAAATTCACGAAGAGCTTATTGAAGGATTTGAAGTTGCATTGTTGAGATGGCTTGGTGATCTCCTTGATTGTAGTCTTCCAGTATACCTTGCAGATCAAGATCTTCCAAAGTTTTATCATCTTTTTTCTTCAAATCTCATTTGATTGTGCTATTCCATGGGGTTTCTCTAATTCAACTATATTTTATGTCCCTTAACCTTCTCTTGGGAAGGGGGGAGGGGTTTTCTTGGTAGGGTTGGAATCAACTTGCGACACTAGGTCAGGTCCTTCTTGAGTAGATATTTCTTCATTGAGAGCATCAAATTTATTACAACTAAGAATGCCCAAACCTCCCACATCACAAAAACTGGGAGATAGTAGAGTTGAGAATTTCTTTTGTGCCATTTCAACAAATTATCCTTGACTAATACAACATCCCATCAATGTTCAAACTTAAAAAAGTTCGTTAATAAAATCCAAATATCCAAGAAAAGGAGACATTCTCCAAACATATGTGTGGCAGTTTCAGCCAGTTGGTGGCACAATTGTTTTTTTCTAGGTCCCATGGATCCCCACTTTGTAAGAAAATCCAAGTCAAAATATTATTTTTCAAGCATATTCAGGAAAATAATTTAATTTTTAACGGGACAAACCCTTTCCATAACCAAAGCATCCACCAATCGATCTCGACATTACAACAGTTCATGATCACTGAACGATAGGCCAATCTCGTGGTGACTTGACCATCCCTGGCATTGAATTCCCAAACTTTTTGTTCGAGTTTGAGCAGAGTGTGATATTCCCTTTTGAAATATTAGCAATGTACCTATCCCATTCCTCTACCAAACAACCCTCCAGTCCCAATACCTTAGCATCTGCCTAAATGATATTTCCAGACACTTGATGGATATCGTTTAACACCTAAATATTTTTCTTATGGAGTTCCAGCAATAAATTCTAGGAGGGAAGATACTTATCCCCCAAACCACAAATGGGATCGATCCCCAAATATATTTGCAAACCCCTGCCAACCTGCCAACCCAAATCATTTGAAATAATGGGAATACTTTTAACTAGACTGTTCAAGATGGTTGAACGTGTAGACTTAAACACTTTTTGATCTCGCAACCAATATATAGGATTCAGACCTTTGAAATATTTTGACATAATAAGTTTTCCCCAGATTCTAGTGTTGAATAAACTTCTCCATAAGGACTTTGCACATAATGAGGAATTGAATAAAACGAGATGTTTTATCCCCCAACCTCCAAGATCACAAGGAAGAGATAAGATTTCCCAGGATGCCAATTGTAATTTTCCAACCTCCAATATGCCTGCCCATAGAAAATGGAATATATTAGCTCTATTTCTGGAAAAAATCGATGAAGGGATGGAGAAAAGAGACGTCCAATAAACCAAAATGCCTTGCATGAGTGAGGAGACCAAAATTAGTATGCCACCCAGAGAGAGACATCAGTAAGACCAGTTGTTAATTTTTTGACTGATACTTTTTAAAAGCCACACCCAGTCTTTGGGTCTGTATCTGTTGGGTTTTAGACGAAACCCCATATATTTGAAACCTTCATCTAGAATGCCCAACTTGTAAGGAAAAAGTTTGAGCAAAGATTCCAATAAGAGTTGTTCCTTACAAGCATGTGAGAGAAAGGAATTTTTATCACTTACCTCTAAGACTAATTGCTTTACAAAAACTCTAAAGTAACATCTGTAAGTGTTGCCACTCAACAAGTGATCCTCCTCCAATAATAACAGCATCATCAATGAATAAAAGGTGGGTGATGAATAACCCCCTAGAAACCTTTAGACCAGATAAATTTGTTCTACTTAGAACAACCTGGAATATATGTCAATCTTGAAAGTGATGGCATAATTATTGTTAGACCAATTATTCATGCATATGTCATTTAATGTAATATATCTTCTAAACAACGTATCTTCTTGGAATTGAGAAAACTTAACCTGCAAATTGTAGTCTTGGAATTTTCTTTCTTCAATAGAGATCTTTATAGCTTGCATGTTTCTGCATAATCTACATTTCTCATGTGTTTTCATATTGTAGGTAGGAATTAGCACAAAATGGGCAAACGAGGTAAATGGGAGGCCATCATGGATCTTGAGTAGGGATAATTTTAGGGGCGAATTTTAGCCTAGTGGGCTATTTTTCCATGTTTTTTCCCCAAAAAACATTCGCTATTTTGCATTTTTTGAAGCCTTGTTTCACCCAATTTTGATGGGGTAAACTTTTTTCAGCCTAAAAATCGCCAAATTATTATATAAACGATATAAAATCCTTGGAAATTAAAATATTTTTTGAAAAATATCACCAATCATTTTATAGTTGGCATTTTAAGAATTGGTAATATTCGCCAACATTTATACACTTTTAAATAAGTATGGTTCCTTAAAATCATCCCTGATCTTGAGGTACACGACCTCAAAGAGAAGGTCACGTTTTCTAGTAAAGAGTTAGTTTGGACTGAAATATATCGAGAAAACCAAAGTATCGATCGTGTTGCTTTAGTCCCTTCATGTAGAGTTTCTGATTTTATTAGAGGGGAGGAAGCAAACCCCAATGCTCCATGTACTTTTCTATGCCGCCAAAACAAACAACCGGGAGAAAGGAATAGTGCTTCATTACTATATGAATTGTAAGTATTTTGATATTGCATTCTCTACATAATAGCCTTCATGATTCATTTATCATTCATGGTTTTTACTAATTTTTCAAAACTCCCTGTGTAGTTATCAATGTTCATATGGCCCAAACAACAGAAGAGGAGAGAATTTATCTAAACGAATGACTTCACAGAAGAGGGGCTGCCAATGCCACTTCATTGGAAAAGTTATGGTTCAAAGTCCTCATATAGCAATATTGACTTACAATATGGATTAGCATGAAGATGAAAAAGGATGTCCATGTCATGGAAAACTTGGCACTTCAGGTGAGGCAAGGACACTGCATAAACCAAAGCTAACGAAGGACATCGTTTCCTATGTGGAGAGTTGTTACCTTTTGGGAGTGTCCATTGATTCAACATATAAAATGCACATCGATGGGCATGCTGACATGGATCCAATAGTTTGAGATAGATATTTCATCCTATCTAGGAAAGATATTGTCAACATATATAGTCAGTTGATGAAGGGTAAATACCAACTCCACAAAAAGGATGAAATGAACATCAACTTATAGTATCAAACGCGACCAGAAGATTTTTGTTTTTACCAAAAAACCAATGGTCCAGGTGTCCCTTTCATAATGGGAATTCAGACAAAATGGATGTTGGATACCATGGGCAACTTTATCCCACAATAACATAATAGCTATGCATTCAATGTTTAGTACAAATAAATACAGAGTAAGTTGAATGTCAATGATTTAACATCCATATTTGAATTGGATCCATTCAATATTACCGATTACTTGAATTTGACATTACATGTTCTTTGAATATGGCAGTATCATCTTTACACACTCATGGAATTTGATGAAAAACAAAGCGGAGTTCCTGTAGCATCGGTTGTGGAAGAATGAAATACATCAGCTGATATTGCATTATGGTTGGAACAAGTGATGCAACAGTGCTACCAAATCCGTCCTGACTGGAAAGTCAATGCTTTCATGGCTGATGATGCATTGGTTGAAATTTCTGGTTTGAGGTAACTTTGACATTCTTATTCTGCAATATATCTTTCATTTATTCTAATAATCTCACATTTTAATGCATTTAATATGGCAGGAGGATTGCAGGGTGTGAAGTGACCTTGTGTGTCACCGCATGTACGGAGGCCGTGGAAAAAAATGTGAACAATTTGGTCTGCAATAAAGAAAAAGCAAATGATATATTCAAGGACTTCAGATTCATCATGAAACATAGTTCCAATGATAATGTGGATGATTCAATCCATGGATGTTTTAGAAAATTTGCAGATGAAAAGAAGTTCTTAGAATACTTCCACAAGAATTGGGTTGTCGAGGACAAATTTCGTAAGTGCACAAACTCTCCTTGTTTTTGTCTTTTCTTTCATAAAGATGATATACCTACACTAACTTGGTTCTTTACATTTAGGGATGTGGGTGAAAGGATGTCAAGATTTACCTCATGCCAATCAAGAGACTAACAATGTCGTTGAATCATACCATTATTACCTGAAGACCATCTTTCTATGTGATCGAAAGAAGAAGTGTGCTCGTAGGATGGAATGGTTGGTGTACATGCTCTTAACAAGTGTTGAACCTTTCTATCGGTTCAAGGCAATTTTGAAAAAGGAAGGATACTTGAACAATCATAAGAAAGAGAAGTAATTTGAATCATCCATGAAAAAGGGTAGAAGAGTACCAGACGATCATTGTTTCCCTCATGAGAGCACACCTCAAGCTTATTGGGTGAGCAATCAAAGTATTCACAATAAGAAATACCTTGTTGTTATAGCGGATTTCACCATACTAGGTGAATCACACATTGTATGGCCTTCCCCTGTCCCACTGCAGACTCATTAGCCCCTATGGACCACTTTTTGTCTTTTGATGTATCATTGACCATCCCTAAAAACATAAGAAAAGTGATATACACGGCTTTTTCCCCGATGACCGCGTACATACACGGATATTCCCCTTATAGTCGCGTACATCGGGATGTGTACATAATCCAAAATCCTTTGGAGCGTTCCTTGACTTGGATCCGACTCATATGACTCCTGGCCTTCCATATGCCTTGAGATCGCACGGATTCAAACTTTCAGTATACCTTTGAAAAGCTATATAAGGAACCCTTGATACATTGAAAGCATAAGAGAGAATTGAGAGTAACGAAACTATAGTCCATTGTTGCCAGAACTTATGCTTGAGTCTGCATCCC
>LPNX011220754.1:0-13973 GCA_001517045.1 Pseudotsuga menziesii | reverse complement strand
AGTAGAGGAGGTTCCAGCACCAGACACAGAAGCAAGAATTGAGTACATTTATGAGGACACCCAATGTGTCACCGGGGTGGAGCCTGAATACAAATGGGGATATATTTATAGGATGATCTCCCGCAGGGAAGTCCCCGATATGGGGCTTGAGGAGGCACCCATTTATGCTAATGTAGAGAAATCAGCCACTATGAAGGTCGCCACCAGGCCAGAGCTATTCCCGTGCTCTGAGTTAATGAGATGGGTGCTACCACATACAAACCATAATTCAATGCTCATCTGTAACATCGAGGGCTAGGGCTATACTGTATTTAGCCCTGGATATGTAGCTTTAGCTTATCATCTACCAGAGCCTCAGATTTTCCTTACAAATGCATGGCTGGACGGCCTCCGGATGGACCTTGTAGAGACCTTGAAAAGAATTCTATTACCTGGGAATATCTTCCGACATAGAGTGACTGAAGATTATGACACCGCCAGTCTCAGGCCCACTTACAGATTCATAGCTTTAATGCTAAACAGAATTTTCGGGAGGGAGAATGGCAGACTGTTCAAGTTTGAATGGATACCCCTAATGTTTTTTGTAGCAACAGAAGGAACCATTTTCAATTGGGTGAGCATAGTGTCAAGCAACCTCTCCTCTTGTGTGGCTGCAGCTTTGGAGGGAAAGGAACGAAGAAGATCTGAATTTTACATGAGCTCCATTCTAATTGACTGCATACTATGCCACCAGCCTTTCCCCGGGCTCAAATGTGCTTGGGAGAAGGATAGGATGCCCGTATATGCAGCATATAGACTACTGGGGGCTCATCAATACCATACTTACTATAGAGAGATCTGTGAACATTTTATCATGCCTCTGCACACTCTCATATTCCGAAAGGAATGTGACTGCATGTCAGAAGAGGCCATGCAAGTCATAGAGGAGTTTGGTGACTATTTCTTGCCAGAAGATGGGATGTATTTGAGGATGTTTGGTGCGTCAAAGGCCCCTTATCTGTTGCCCAAATACGCAACAGATTATATAATACACAAGGATGCTGTTAGACAGGTGTATATAGATGGAGTTGGTCATTTCCTATTCCAGAAGAAGAAGTCTGCCTACCCTCCTTTGCCTTTTAAGTTAGGTAGTTGCAGCTTCGCAAATGTTAAACAAGCTCCTGAATTTATACAGGAACTAGAAAAGTTCCATTTCGGGGAGATGAGATTTAGACGAAATGATACTCAGGACAGGGTGGCTGAGCACTGTAGGAAACAGAAAGTATTTTATGAGTACACTCACCATTTTGACAATGATGAATCCGTGTTCAGGAGGGCCTCTAACATGATAGCGCTCAGCAAGAGATTCAAACCAAAAGGTGGAAAGGGATCTGAGCAGGAGAAGGCTGAACGAGCTAAGGCTGAGGAAACAGCCAAAAGAATAAGGGAGGAAGCCCAGAGACTGGAACAAGAAGCTGCAGAATGGCTCCAGAAAGGAGAAGAAGAAAAGAGGAAAGCTGCCCAGGAAGCAGCCGAAAAGGTAAAGGAAACAGCCAGAGAGGCAGAGGAGGCGGCTAAGCAAGCAGCTGAGAAAGCTCAGAGGAAACTAGATGAAGAACTTCGACAACAGGAAGCTGAGAAAACAGAGTTGGCACAACAGCAGGCTTCTAGATCACCAGCAGAGCAAAGCCAGGGTGAGGAAAACCCTGAGATACAAACCCTCCAAGTACCTACTACCGTCACCCCTACAACTCCCACACTCCAGTTAGTACCCTTTACACCGAAGAAAGGGGAAGAGGTGCCTGATTTCAGTACAGTGTACTATGACAGGGCCACCAAAAGGATCATGAGGAGAACCGAGAGGAAAATAGAGGCAGAAGGGATGGCCAGTATCATGATAACCGACAAAGCTGTGATGGTCGGAACAGATAAAGATCCAAGGTTTGTCATCAGGGCTGGGAAGGAAGCCCTACATGCTACGGAGGATAACATAGACCGTATGATGGTAGAGATAGAATCCTCCAAGAAGACCACCTCTTAGCTCAAGGACACCTTGAGAAGGGAGAGAGAAGACGGAAACAGACTAAAAAGAAAATACGAGCATGTACTCAAAGAGGTGGAGGTCACGAAGCATGAAATTCATGCTATCCAACAGGAAGCACAAGCAAAAGAAACAACACAAGAAGCCTTGAGTAAGGCACATCAAGAAATACAGGACTTAAAGAGCGAAAGGGGACAAATGAAGACACAGATAGAAGACTTGCTAGAGCAGCAGAAGGACATCTACGAATCCAATACCTTATATGTTAGAGAGCTGAAAGAGCAGCTGGAGGCAGCCAAGGAGCAGCAGGTAGATCTGCAGCCAGTCAAAGAACACATCCGGGCTCAGAAAGCTAGGATGCTGCAACTGCAAACAGACCTGGAGGAAGAAAGGTGTCAAGTCTTGCGGATTGATGGCAGGCTAGATGAAATATTAGACACAGCTTCTTATTTTGTGGACAGGTCGCAAGACATCCTTGAGGTATTGAATTCAAGGATAACCAGGGTAGAAGATGATCAAGAAGTCCCAGCTGAGCTACCAGTCAAAGATAATGAAGCTTTGAAGTGGGACCATGATCTGATAGAGTTTGCTGTTAGTACTGCGAAGGACTTCCAGAAGACAGTGAAGAAAACGAAGGGAGCCTACGCAGAGTTCTTTAGAAGAGCCCTGGTCACCTATAACCGCTGTCAAGTGGAAGCTGAGCATAGGCTACACGAATTCCCTGATCATGATACATTTGCAGGGATGTTGCAGACAAGGCAACATGAAGAAGAAGCCAAGGTTCAATGTATCAGAGCCCTTGATGAGCCGATCCTGAGAAATGAAATTGAACACATAGCCATTAGTGTACAGCTCTTAGAGGAACAGGTGCGTCTGAACACGGCCAGGATAGAGGCTATTCAGAAACAAGCAGATAAGTTCGAGCTGAATATACAATTCTTAGAAGCCCACTCGTTTGAAGGACTCGCTGCTGAGGCAGTAGCGTGGAGGAATTTTTTTGAAAACCAAGCGGGACCTCCCTCCTGAGAGGGACCGGTCAACTTTTGTGTAAATTATTATTTTGTAAAAGGTTGTAGGAAAATGAAGCGTTGGGAAGCCCAAAGGGCACTTTGGGCAGCCCAACCATTTTTGCTTTTTTTGTATAAAACTAGGGAAGAGAGACAAAAAGAAAGGGGGATTTTTCCCAGTTACACTGGATGACCTATTGTAAGAAGAACTATTTCCTTTTGCAATAAAGATTTTAGTTTGCCTGTTAGAGAAAGAGCTGCGGAGTTTTCCAAATGGTGTGCAATGGATGGAAGGAAGATGAACTATTTTGTTTTTCAGCTTATGTCCATGAATTGTGAGATCGTTCTAACTCTGTGACTTATGTCTTGTTGAATGATTTCTGGTTTATTTTGTGGAGAATTCACTTTTAGTAATGTTGGTGCTTCACATAACAGTTAGCTATCTGATTGTTGGAACAATTTCTCTTTCATGTGCTGTAAATACAAGTATCAGCTACCTGTAATTGTGTTTATCATACATGGAATTAATGCATTACTAAATAATAATTATTTTCTGGCTCCCCGGGGATAGGTAGTTAGTTGTTTAGATAGTTAGTTGTTTGTTTCCTGGTCGCACATGTGGTTTAGATGTTGTGAACATAAGACGAGAGTTAAGAAACTGCGCAGCACATTGTGTGGTTCCCAGCATCCTTATCACCCTGCATGGTTTAGATAGGCGTATGCATTGCATTTTTAGTCAAAATACAAATTCCAGTGGACTGGGCCGCAACCGGTAAAACCTGTTTGTTACTTTGACCTACGGTAGCCGGACCGTAAACTGGACGGATTCCCTATACCAAACAGTCAACGGGCTAGTTGGGAACATTGATTGGGGAGAATCCCTTACTGTTGTCGCCTGCGAATTTCCAGGCCTCAACACATCGAAAAAATACAAACCTAGAAGCGATGCACTATGAACATAGTGAAACCACGTAGTAGCAAGACATAATGAGTTGGGCGGGAGGAGTTAGTGGTTGTCCTTAAAAACTTGAAAGCTAATCTCTAAACAGATTTACATTAATGATGATTGGTTGGAAATTAATTCCAACAAGTTTGGAAATATTGATAATTAACGGGATCCAAACCCTACAACCCATTCTTTAATGACATATATAGTATCCATCAATAATCATATAGTGAGGC
This sequence comes from Pseudotsuga menziesii, assembly GCA_001517045.1. Lineage (NCBI taxonomy): Eukaryota > Viridiplantae > Streptophyta > Pinopsida > Pinales > Pinaceae > Pseudotsuga > Pseudotsuga menziesii. The sequence continues at coordinate 9,764 of LPNX011220754.1, read as the reverse complement.
AAAGGGACAAGCCAAAATCATTGTAGAAATGGAAGACACAAGTATTAGCTTTTCTCTTAATGCGGTGTGGTAGGAGGAAACAAATAAGCATTACATTAATTAATTAGGGGACACATGGAACCCATCTAGGTATAATCCATGGAATACTCTTTTGCAGTTTAAATCATCATCAAATCAGGCTAATAAAGGATGAGATTGCAAGTGACTTCATAATTCATTACACCATGCAAAATATTAGGGTGAACATAAGCCGACGTAAGCTGGCCTAAAATTCAGGGAATTGGTACATCGTCAAGATATGAAAGGATGATCCCATTATCTGTCCGCTCTTCAAGTGAAGGGGCAGTTGTTAATGGCTAAAAGGATGGTTAGCATGATTCGAAGGCTAGGCGCCAGTATATGTGTGTTCCAGAAAGATGGAAAGTTTGAAGAAATAAATTGTGTTTAGACAAATAACAACAAGAGTGGAAGGTGGTGTGCCGAGAGAATTGAGTGGTGGAAGCGGTGATCATGATGACAATATATAGGAAAAGCAGAGGAATTTCCATATGGAGAGGAGAGAGGCCACCAGAGCACGATGAGGGGGAGGAGGATCTATAGGAGACAATACAATCAATAAAAATTTAACTACAAGGATTGGCATCCCAATCACTATTAACTTTGGAGCTTGTCGTTGAGCAGAGATCACATCAATAATTCCTTGAGGATGAGAAATGTGCACTCATGTCTATAGTTGAAGAGTCTCTATGGAAGCCAAAACCAAAAGTTTCAATAGAGAAATCTCTCCAAGCCTTTTATGTATGATTCCTGATCTCAGTTGGCCATATCCAAAGGAGGAAAGGGAGGAGGAAATTTAGTTGAGCAAAATCAAAGAGGAGGAAGGAGGAGAAGCGTTAAATGAACCAACAACACAGGGCACCACCAAGGAGGGGCAAGCAAAATTGACTCTATGCTAAGTTATTTTTGCAATCTAATTTTGGGAACCTTCTATAGAGCATACTCAAGAATTTCAGAATATTTTCGCTTATTTGGAAAGACTAGGAAAATACGAGTTGTATTAGCAAATCATTATAGCTCCTCTAGAGTAGATGAATTTTATGAATTGAACAGGTAAATTATCTCTATGTAATCCTATGCAATTTTGAATCCCTCTTAATACAATTATTTTATGTTTATTTAAATTATATAGAAAGCTAAATCCCAACAACAAGATTATATATGGCATGAAAATAAGAAGTTTGCTTGTGCATCCACAATTCTGTGGTGTTATGTATCTAGTATTCTGCATAGAATCCAATATAGCAGACATGTTTTATAGATATGAAGTGGAAAATGTTTAGTGTGTACAAGTAGCTGACTATCATATCAAATTATAGCACAAAGTTAGCTTGTGTATTTATAACTATCATATATGCATAAGTCATTCACAAGATTAGCACTCGTAATTTATGCAAGTTTGAAACTACATAAATGAAGAAGAGAAGATGCATTACCCAAGAGTTCAAAGGGAAGGAGAGAAACCATAAAATATTTGCATGCCATAGGGAAATGGAAATCACTTTAGAAAATAGTATTATGCAACAGACATTAATGAAGAAACTGCCATAGCAAAGGTTGATGTGGCACTTAAAACCTACAAAAAAAAGAGGGTCATCACTTTAAGTACATTGTAATATATGCAGATTGGCAATTTCAATCAGGATAATGAGCATGGAAAAATTAAATAGCGAAAGGACTTGTGGTGGAATTCCCATGTCCAAAAGTGGAGGTCCCAGGATGAATCCTCCTCTGAGTCATAGTAGGGAACCTACGACACCATCCAAGATTAGACACTAAAAAATATAGAAGCAACTAATATATTTTCTATTTAACACTATATTCTCTTTAGAGTCAGCTGCTTTTGTTTCTTTGTATAATCCTATAGATTCATACAAGCCTACACACATAACAATAGGGATCTGTATCTAAAAAATAAGATCATGTCACTTTTGATATAGCAAAATTAAATTGATCTGAATACCAAACATGTCCAAGATTGCATTGAAATAGAGTTCCATTCATTATTATTGGGTAATCTATAATGCTGGTCAAACATTTGCAGAAGACATATTTGGTTATTCCTCCATTATGTGAAAATGCACCTAAAATACTAATTGTATGGACTAAACCCAATTGAAATTGTAATGCACGTCTCTCTTTGCTTATAATGACTTTTATAAGTAAATTTACTTTTAGAATTTGAAATATCTTAACACCTATCAAAACTATGGATATGCAACTACGTACAAAATCAAAGGTCTTATTGCTAAAGAGTGTAGACACAACACATTATGTGATTACATTAATCCTTCGATCAATGGATAGTAGATTTAACAATTACAAAGGCTGTTGTCATATATGCTGACAAAAGGTCATAAATGATAGCCTTAAAACACTATATCATATTTCCATCATAACTATTAGGTACGAACTTGTAGTAATATCCAAGAGATCCCCAACATAGAATTTTAAATCCCTCAATAATTTTTCTATTCTTGAAGTGCAATTGTCTAGGATTAAATGCATCTCACCTCCAAGAATGGCAGAATCATAAGAAACCCACCATACTTGATAATATATATAATGAAATTGCACCCTATATATAACCTTCATCCAAGCAATCCATGTTTAACATACTTAAGGTTGTTCTCCACCCATGCTCCTATCAATCGGTGTTGTAAATAAGCTTTAAAACTTTAAAAAGGCGAAGTAACTGTTGTTTACATTAATCTCAAATTCCTATAAATCGATTAGCTTTCAATACTTGCAGGAGGACCACTCAAATTATGCCACATGGGTTTTGATGTGGACTTGTTAGACCAGTTTGTCCATCTCTTAGATCAACAATACCTAGTCCACCTATCACAGGATATCATATCATGAAATATTAAAGGTGCAACCATTAGAAATGTTTTTATATTTCAACACTGAATTTTTGTTAGGATTTACGTGGAGTAAATGATTTTAGTGCGCTTCACTGGAAACTTCTTAGAACAAAATAAAGATTATATATAGTTACTTACGAAGATCACAAAAGCCAAAAAAAAGATCAAGGATGCTCTCTCCCCCCAAAAGAAAATATTTCGAGTTACATGCTAACCCATAAAGGTTGCATTGATGTATACCCAAAAAATGTGAATAGTTGTTAAAAAGAAAAATAAAACCATGCATGAGTTTTATGGTCAAATAACAAGAAAAACCCCATAAAAAATGTTTAAAACTCATTGAACAATCTCAATCTATTGAAGAACAATAACTTCCATTAAGACTCAAACAATCAATTATATATAAAGCTAAATGCCAACAGAAAGATTATATGTGGCATGAAAATAAGAAGTTTGCTTATGCATCTAAGTTTATGTGGTGTTATGTATCTAGTATTCTATATAGAATCAAGCATAACATACCTATTTTGCAGATAGGAAGAGGACAATGTTTAGTGTGTACAAGAAGGTGATTATCATATCAAACTATTGCACAAAGTTAGCTTGTGTATATATAACTATCATGTATGCATACATCATTCATAGGATTAACACTCATAATTTATACAAGTCTAAAACTACATAAATGAAGCGGGGAATATGCATTACCCAAGAGTTCAAAGGGAGGGAGAGCAACAAAAAAATATTTACATACCATAGGGAAATGGAAATCGCTTTAGAAAATATAATTCCACAACAAAAATTGATGAAGAAAATGTCATAACAAAGGTTGATGTGGCACTTGAAACCTGCAAGAAAAGAGGGTAATCACTTTAAGCACATTATAATATGTGTTAGATCGATAATTTTAATCCAGATAATGAGAATGGAAAAATTAAATTGCAGAAGGACCTGTGGTGGAATGCCCATCTCCAAAAGTAGATATCCTAAGATATTGAATCCTCCTCCAAGTTGTTGGGATATTATAAACTCACTTCATACTTAGGATAAAATATTTAATCATTTTTATTAAATTCCTACATACTAGCCTAGATAGTTGGCATCCACTTACATCACTTGGTCAATACTTGCCATATATACCTGAGGAGCGCCTTTATCTTGATTCTAGTTAGATCCTACCCACTTTATTGACTTCCAGAATTAGTAACTGTGCCTTCCTCCAGATTCTGTCTTTGTCCTACTTTATTCCATCTTTTCAGTGGATAAGGTAAAGCTAGTAAACTAGGAAATTGCTATCTTTTGTTGCCAACCAATTCTCCATGTTTTCTCTCTCTAGATTCTAGGCTTAGCATGTTTTCCATCACTCTTGACAACTCACTCATGATTTATCTATTTCGCGAGGTCCTTGACAGAGTTGGAAAGTTCTTCAGCCACATATGGGGGTTCATCATATTTAGTAACCCTGATTTATGGGCTAGCATGAGTTCTCTTCAAACAACTCAATTTCCCTTTTTAAGGATGTATTACTATTTTAATAATCAATCAATTCATTATTGATCATCAATCAATTATTTATTCTTCACTTCTTCATCTGATTCAATATCTTTATTCTTCTCACTATTTTTCTTGTGCATACTTGCGAGAATTATCCTGTAGCAATGTAATACCTCGGTTTTGACCCCATGGTATTTTGATTGTACGATGTAAATATTGTTTTGAATCAAGACATGGAGCTTAAGATCAAGGCCCTGCCATTGATTTGATATTTTGTGTATAGGTGATCAAGGTTGATGCCTACGCTTCACAGTGCTAAGTCAAGAACAACATATATTCGTGAATATGATGTTATTATGAAATTAATAAAATACCACATCTAGCTATGTACTGCAACATGAAAGATATGGGGGCATGATCTCACATCAAAGTATTTCTAAATAATAATTAGGGATTTTTAAAGGTATAGAAAAAATTAGGGATTTTTAAAGGTATTTCTTGGAACATCAAAGTTTATTTTGAGCAAAGGGGATCCACGGAGTCTGCATAGGGATAGGGAAGGCCATAAATACATGATATACCAAGTGTGGTAAAATCAACTATAACAACTCCCTTGAACTATCACGAATGGAAATAAAAAATTGGCATTCTATTGCGTAGTAAGGGACTCTATAGAGTTTCTATGGCTTTAGAAAATGAACAAAATTCTGTTTGTGAGAAAGATAAGTGGCATAATAGGTTGGATGAATATTATGGATTGCTTTGCCTCTCTATTTACCCTGATATACTCTTTCATCTAGATGGTTTGACCACTCCAAACCAGGTGTGAACCAAACTTGAGTCTCTCTTTGGAGTTTAAGATGAGATAAGAGTGCATTAGTTGGAGAATGAGTTATTCTCATCGAGTCCAAGCAGTTTCGATTCTATTGAGGGTTTATTCGCCAAATTCAAGACACTTTTTCTATTTCTCAAGCAATGGGGTATTGAGAAGAATGAATATCAATTGATCCTTTCCATATTATTAAAATTGAGTTGAGAATACTCAATTTTTGTGTCTACTTTCCATGCTACTAGGGTTGTTATTTCTAATTGGAAAATGCCTTCTTTGAGTACATTCTTTGATTCACTTAAAAGGATCATGCTCTCGTAGTTTAAGAAAGCAAGAATATCAATTGAAAAGAGAAGCAAATTGTGAAAGAGTAGAAGCTAAAGTCTGATAATGAAGATGAAATTTCGAAGCCTACTGATGAAGGTTCAAAGAAGAAATTCAAGAAGAAAGGAAGTACATACAAGTTTTTTTATTGCATAAATGGATTTCATCCCGATAAGAAATGTTTCAAGAATAACATGGACATCATTTCTCATGTTCTTGAGAAGCATAACATCGAATTTCTAGATGATCCAGAGAAGCTTGCTGATTCCTCATAACACTTTCATAGTGCACAGTTCCAAGGTGATATAAAATATGACTTAAGTGCTAGAGTTAAATCCTTTCCTCACAACTCTAATATATATCCAACTTTTGATATATCATAATCAGAATCCTCAATTTATTTCTTTGATAATCCGCCTATCTGTCTCCTAGATTCATCTCCCAATACTTGTGATTTTTAACTAGATCCTGACTTGTCTTTAAGAAGACCTTCCTCACTTATTTCAAATGATAATAATTTTGAATTAGAAGCATATTTTTAGGCTGATATACATTTCATGACATCATCCATACCATCTATCATACATATGAATAATCCTAAGACTATACAAACCGCAAGTTCACTAGTTGATTCCTCATTGGTTTCTTATGTAGTGTTACTTATATCAAATGGTTTCAAGTCTTGTCTATTTTTCACTGGTTGGTTATACATGACCTTAGTCATCATTGGAATTATATTATGCATGTTTGGATATTTTCTAAACACTTATGGTTCATATCTCATGTCACATACCCCAATTTTGTAAAATTATGTAATTGTTTTATTTTATTTTCTGAGACATTATGTTAAACTTAATCCTAAGTAGGGATTGATGACTCAGCAGAGTCAATAGTTATGGAGTGTAATTGAGAATATTTTTTTAATAATAAATATATTATGGAGACAACAGCATGGGAGAGCTGTTAAAAGAGGTTACTGGTCAAACTGGGTATTGGAACTAGGTGGAGAGGCAAAGGACAAGTGGCAGCATCCTCAAGCACTTCCTAAGTTGCAGGTAGCAACTTCCCTATATTTGGGGTCATGATTCCCCAAGAAAGTGGAATGTGGGCAGGTGGCTCATTAAATGACAGTTATCCCAATTAAGACCTAGGCAATCTTTAAAAGTACTCAATGAAGAGAGCTCAGGCTGCTCAGTTTTTACTCCAGGAAGAATTCATTCAGCTGAATGTGATTCAGGAGTTTTCATTTGAGGAAAAGGGAAGATAGTAAGGAAGTGATTGTGAGTGATTGTTTGCAGGAACTTGAAGCTGAGTACAGCTAGTTGAGCTGTGGAAACTGTCTCAAAGATTCTGAGTTAATATAGAGCTGAAGGACTGTATATGTTTTGCTGCACCTAGTTCCAATCCAGGGAGACCAGATCAAGCTCGGGGGTCCTGAGAAGTCGCTGTTTGAGCGCTCTCCAGGAATTGGTAGGAAGGAACAGCCTCCCATTGCTGTTGGGAACAGCCTCCCATTGCTGTTGTTGTCCACAGCAGTTTAACAGGTTTTTCATTCATATCTCTATATCCTTCTGTGCATAAATAGATAAACAGTATGATTGCTTAAGTATCTGAAAGGAATTGTTAGTACTTTGAACTGTTAGTGTAAAAACTTGTTAGTATTACCATGTTTTTCCACACCTGATATCATCAGGTAGTACTCTAGCATGGTATCTCAAAGCTTAGAAGAAGTAATCTCCTAAACTGAGTTCCCTAGTTTATTTTACTTTTATTACAATTGTTTTACTGTGCATTTATCTTTTATTTAAGCTATCTCACTTGCAGCTTTTATTTAAATCTGAACTGTACTCTGTTCTTTGAAAAAGAATTAACTGTGCATAAGAAAGAAATACTAAGTATATTTAAAATATAATTTATATTCTTTCTTTTCTGTTTAAAGTAAATACATTACAGATTAAAGATTTAGGTATTATCAGTAGGGTTTAGTAGTTTGCATTGTAGTAAAAGAACCAGAACTCTGCATACCAGTATTGTTATCATAACAACAACATACTTCACGAATTGTCATCTTAAAAAAAAAAATAGACCTTATTTTTATGTATAAGTGTTTTTATTATTAAGAGTTTACTTAAATATTAAACAAAAATGAAAGAGACCCTAAATTCAAAGATCAGTAATAACACATTATATTAATGATACTCTTATTAACATCTTTGAAATAATAATAATTTCTAAGTAACTATGTTTCTAGGATTTAGAAATAAACATGATGTTATATATATATGTAATAAATATCTAATATAATATCATACAGAATAGAGACAGTATATAATTATGTTCTAGATTCTAGAATAGGATTTAGATAAATAAAGTTACTTACGAACTTAATATAAATGCAAGATTATCATGATAGAATGTTTACATAATATTAATTATTATAAATTGCAACAGTAATTCCTAACTGTAGATTTAGGATTTAAAACCCTACATAAGTTAAACTATATAACTATAGTAAAGAAATCATAAAAAGCTGGACATTTTAACTTTGTTTTTATTTCATTCGATACATTACTTATTTATTTAAAGCACAAGTTAAATAAACAAATCAAGACATAGTTAAATATAAATATATATATATGAAATAGAATTTAGAATGCAAAGTACAGAGTGCTCCATCATGGAGCTCGAGTTTTATTAAAAACTAAATATAAGCAAAATTTAAATAAACCATTTAAAACACTCACAACTAAGTTAATAAAAGGAGAACCATTAAGTATTCTTTTCGAAAAACTGTACATTACAGCAAGGGAGAAAAACCAGATGCACACATTATTTTAAACACTTGGAAAAATATTTACTAAAACCATTTAATAACCTTCACTGTAAATGCAAGGCCAAAGGCCTATAAAGATAACTATAACGAACTGAAAAATCAAGGCTCGAAGCCTGTCTGTAACAATTCACATTTAAATTAACTCAAAGGCTTAAAGCCTGTAAACCCTGTCTTAAAAACCAAAACATGCAAGTAATTAACAGTTTACATCCACGGCCGTAGCCGGTTAAGCTCTTAAAGAGCTAGGGTTAAACCCGCAAACAAAAACTGTACACCTATCAACCCTCGTCATACTATTTTACAAGTAAACCTTTAAACACAGTCTCGGCCTGGAGCCGTAACCCTTTTTATCACAGGGATAAACCCTAGTGAAGCGTGGGGTATTCTACAGCTAAGCGAAGAGCAGAGAAACCAAGAAACTGATTATGCACCCTGTCAACAAACAGCATGGAGACGTACATCGAAGGACCGGGCTTACCAGGAAGCGCCGAGCTATGTCTTCTGTGCGCAACAGCTACGACCTTGAAGGGAAAGTCTGCCATCGAAGGGAAGATAACATTGGAAGGCAAACCTGCCAAGTAAAAAGAAATCTTAAGTCAGTAACCCTAACAGTTACATAAACAAACAGAAACTTAAAATAAAAATCACAATTGCATTCTTAATCGCTTACATGCGAAGGTCAAGCAGTAAGCAGACTGGAACGAGGGTACTGGAACCCTTTCATCACCGGGAGAATCGAACAGCACCTCGACAGTGCCCACAAAGTAACGATACAACACAGCCTGCAAAGAATCAATACAGCCACGAAGGAGCTACACAATACAGCCACGAAGGAGCTACACAATACAGCCACGAAGGAGCAATGTAATACAACCCACAAGGGAGCAATACAACGCAGCCACGAAGGAGAAACACAATACAGCCCACAAGGGAGCAATACAACGCAGCCACGAAGGAGAAATGCAATACAGCCCACAAGGGAGCAATACAACGCAGCCACGAAGGAGAAATGCAATACAGCCACAAGGGAGCAATACAATGCAGCCCACGAAGAAGTAACCCAACACAGCCCACGCAGGAGCACAATGAAAACGGGTTACACACCAGGCTATCTCCAAGCAAAATCGACCAGCAAGAACCACTAGGGTTTGGCAGTGCAGCGCTCAAAGCCCGCAGGCGAGAGGAGGACTGAATCGTTTTGGAGGCAAGTCAACTTATATTGCCCAATGCATGGCGAGGAGGCAGCCACGTACACTTTTAAATTATTGCCAATAAGTGGGTCAATCCCTAATGTTTCGTAACATTGCTTTGCCAACGTAATCATAGTGGGAAAGTTCCATATCATCGCTTTTGCCAACAT
>LPNX011220743.1:77155-119896 GCA_001517045.1 Pseudotsuga menziesii | reverse complement strand
CCTAAAAGTAAAATTTGTTGTAGTGAAATATGGTCCAAAACTAGGTTGTGTTGGTCAATCTAGGTTCAAAAGGTGTTTTGGACTCATAAATGCACCCAATATCCCTCATTTGATCATTATAGTTACAAATATGCCCTCATTAATGAATTCTCAATCCCTGTTCATCTCCACATCCCAAAAATCAGTGAAACTAGTTGACAAGAGGTGCCCATGCATGGTTTTGGGGTGTTTTTGGTCCTTTTGGACCATTTACTGCTCCCTAGAGCCACTCCCACTCACCCATGCACTAAAACATGTCTATCCTACCCTCATTTATTTCCTATCATGCTCCATCCATGTTCACACTATAATTCGTGACCATTTGAGGTGGTTTGGGAACTCATTGGTCCACCTAAGGGGGTTTTGATGTCCAATCTAAGGCTACCACATGTACGCTTCCAAATTTACACCAAAGTATAAATATTTTCTCCTATTGTATTATAAACATGTTCCATACATATTTACATGTTGTAAAGTAATAATAAACTCAGTTATTGACACCATTTATATGTATTAATTTCACTCTTTTCACTGTTTTCTACATAATTTGTGAGTCATCTTGAAATGTGAGGATTCCCTTAGCTCCTAGATATTTTTGTGAATCAAATTTTCACATGGTATCAGAGTTGTTTGGAGCTTCAAATCAAATCCATATTGTTTGATTTTTTGTTTATGGCATTTTCCAAAAAAAATTGAGTATTTGCATTGCAGGTAAATCTAGTGTTTCTATCACTCAGTGCGCAATAAGGAATGGAGAATAATCATGCATTTCTTACCCCATTTAACTATTTCAAATGGATGACTGAAATAGTGATCTATCTAAGGTTGAAAGTCCTCTACAGAGTGACAATGGGAAATGAGACCGAGACCAACTCTGTTGTGGAAAAATCGAAGTACTTCAACAGAGTAGATGAGGCATTCAGGATTCTTTGTCTCAGTATTTTGAGAAATATTCTCTTCCATGTAGACAGTTTGAAAAAACCCAATGAATTATGGCTCAAGTTCTATTCACTTTTTAGGAATAAAATTGATATGAGAGGCCACCAACTCGAAAACGAGTTGATCTCATTGAGCCCAACTCACTTTGAGACAATTCAAGATTTCTTCACAAAGTGAAAATCATTGGTGCTTCAGCTAAAACAATGTGGCAATGACAAGTAAGATGAGCAGTGGATATTGTACATTCTTTTGGATCTAGGGAAATATTATTCAGTGTTTGTGTAAAATTCCACTCAAGCAAGATCACAGCTCGATTCCTTCACTTGAAGACTTCATAGAGTCACTGACTCAAGAATCAAGTTGGTGCAAATGGGTACCATCAAATCCGCCAAGGATCAAGCCCTTGTTGCAAGAGTTTTAAATCAAGCCAAAGGAAACAATAAAGCCAAATATTGGAAGAAATAAGAGAAGAAGTGAGAGAAGCCCAATTCTTCAGATGGGGTTTCAAATCATAGCAAGGACAAAGAGAAGAAGAAGAAAGAGAAGACATAGTGCACTTATTGTCACAAAGGTTGGCATTGAGAGAGTGCATGCATGAATAAAACCATTGACATGATGGTGCAACTCCTTGAGAAGAACAAAATCCCACTTCCAGAAGGCGTAAGGAAGCAAGAGGGAGGTTCAAGCTCAGAGAACAAGGAAATATGCCATGCCTTGGTTTTTGGGTCTTCAATATATTCATCCTTCATCATAGATTTAGGTGCCTCTAGGAACATGGATTCCATGAATGATTCCTTCTCGACCCTATATCCTTAGAATGGTCCATCCATCCTCATGGGTGATGATAAAGAAATCCAAGCCAAAGGGTTTGGAAGGATTTATCTTGAAGATGGGTACTTCAACAATGTGTTGTTTGTGCCTGGCCTTACAGTGAACCTACTCTTTGTCTATCAAATGACACACAATGGTACAACAAAGAGAGTAACATTACTCAAAATGATGTGGAGATCTCAGAAATATCTACAGTCCAAGTTGTTGCAGTGGGTTTTGCCGACGACAATTTAATAATATACAAATTCTCTCACTTCCTTCCATACTCCCAAGGGATGCGCTCCTGTCACATGCCAATGAGACAATAAAGTTATGGCATGAGAGATATGGTCATTTAAACTATAGGTTCCTCCAAGCACTAAGAAAGGAAAGCATGGTTGAATGGATTCCTACCATCAAGGTTTCAAATGGCACATGAAAAGGGTGTGTAGTGGGAAAACACAGTGAGCTCAAATACAAGAAATCAAAGGCAATGAGGGTTGTCCAAGTTCTTGATTTGATCCATTCATATCTCATAGGGCCTCTCCCCACACCCTTATATGGGAATTAGAGGTATGTGTTGACCTTCATAAATGAACAATATCAAGGTTCTTAGGAATGAATATGGTAAGGATTATTTCAACAAGAATTAGCAGCATCTTTGTGAAGAATGTGGCATCCAAATTCAGAATTTTGTGCCCTGCACACTATAACATAATGGTGTTGCAGAGCACAAGAACATAGCTATCAAGGAGATGGAAACATGCATGATGGAACCAAAGGATTTGAATCCTAATATATGGTATGAATCTATCAATTTTAATACATATGTTGATAAAATAGATCCACACAAAGCAATGGATGGAAAATCTCCATTTGAGGCTTGGAGTGGTCACAAGCCCAATGTTTCTTATTTCAGGGTTTTTGGATCAAAGGCTTGGGATAGAATTCCTTCCAAGAAGAGAAAGGAATTGAAACCTGAAAGAAAGGAGTACATTCTGGTTGGATATGCTAAATCATATGAAAAGGGATACGATATATTTGATCCCTCATATTAGAAAAAATTCATCGAAAGGAGTGTACAGTTCAAAGAAGAGTCCATGCAGGAGATTGACCTATCTCAAGGGGAATGCTCAAATCCTCCACTCCATAATGATGTAAGTGATGGTTTTTCCTATGATTTTTCTGATTCTGATATTTATTATGATTATGATGACATTAATTCAAATCATGACTCACCAATTCAGCCGAAGTAGGCCGCGAAAACCATACAAGCAGCTAGTGATATTGCTAGAGATCCACTAGACTCTCGGAAGACTAGATCTCAATTTCACAATGCCTTCTGCACTTGTGAAATGAATATTTTAGAGATATGATTTATAATGGTTGGATATGATCCTCAGAAATATTAGGAAGCATCACTTGAACCAATATGGAAAACAACCATGCAAGAAGAGTTCAAGTGTTTGCAAGACAATGAGACTTGGGAATTGGTTCCCTTGACCTCCAAGAGGAAACTAGTGAAATGTAAGTGGGTCTATAGGACCAAAGTGGCTGCCGATGGTTATGATATCAAGTATAATGAGAGGATATTTTCCAAAGTCTTTTCTCAAGTCCAAATAGTGGACTATACATATATATTTGCACTGGTTTCAAAGATGGACTCCGTCAGGATAGTTTTGGCCATTGATGCATATAAGCATTGGGAGGTTCACCACATGGAGGTGAAGAGTGATTTTATTCATGGATAACTTCATGAGTAAATATATACATATAATAATGTATATTTCATTCATGATACTTCACTTTTTGTAGGTTGAAGAAGTCTCTCTATGGTTTCAAGCAATCCCACAGGGCTTGGTATGCCAAGATTGGCAATTTTCTGCTATCGCTTGTCTTTGAAAGATGAAAATATGATCCTAATGTGTATTTGCAGAATTTTGGTGATTTATTACAGTTCATAGTATTGTATGTTGATGAAATTTTTATTACATGGAGATGCACTAAATATATAGGATCAATAATGTCTTCATTGCACAATGAATTGTCCATGAGTGACCTTGGATTGTTGAAACACTTTCTTGGCTTAGAGATTAAAAAATATGATGAAGGGATCAACGTAATCCAACCAAACTAAGCCAAAAACCTGTTAATAAATTTAAAAATCAATTAATGTAAGGAATCCAAGTTCCCATTCTTCTTAGGAGTAAAACTAGGTGATTTTGGTGCATCTCCATTCGTTGACAACTTGTTGTACATATAACAAATTGGGAGCTTGGTGTATCTTACACACTCTTGAACTTATTTGGCATATGATGTAGGTGGTATTTCAAGCTATATGTAGGATCCTCATGAGATCCATTGGAATGATGCAAAACAAATCTTGCATTATGTGTAAGGAACCAAACACTTTGGGGTACAATATGCTACTAGTTCTCCACTAGAACTAGTTGGATTTACTGATTCTAATTGGATTGGAGATTCCATTGACAGAAAGTCCACTTCAAGTTATGTATTCATGCTTTCACATGGTACCATATGTTTTTCAAGCAAGAAAAAACACACTATATCCCTTTCATCATCTGAGGCCAAGTATAAAGGAGCAGTGAACACTGCTATGCAATGTGTGTGGTTGCAAGGTATTCTTGGGGAACTTGGTTTTGCATTTGATTCACTCACAGTCATTTGGTGTGACAATAAAAGTGGAATCAATATTTCCACTGATCCATTATAGAGAAAGAGGACCAATCACATTGAGATACGCATGCAATACATGAGGATCTTGGTGCATGAGTAGATGACATTGTTGTAGTATTGCCCATCTGTAGAGCAAACTATTGACATATTCACCAAGAGATTCACAGAGAAGACATTCACCTATATGATATCACTTCTTTGATTGGGTGAAATGTGGTGATGACTGATATTCACTTTCATATTTTGCTCCATGTCCATTTTTGAGGGGATATTTTGTTCCCGTGAGGTTTTCCTTCTTACTTTAGTTATATGGACACATAAATTTTTGTAAGAGGTGACTTGAGCCTTAGTTCTCAAGGCCTCAATAATGTGATGTAATTAGACTAATTCAATATTAAGGGGGCTGTTAGAGAATTATTCCACCTTAGTACCATGGTCACACACCTAGGACACATTTTCATTACTCATTTTTATGTTATATGGTCTAAAACTAGGTTGTGTTGGTTAATCTTGGTTCCTTAGGTGTTTTGGACTCATAAATGCACCCAAGTTCCCTCATTTGATCATTATGGTTACACATGCACACTTAATAATGACTGATCAGTCCTTGGTGCACCCCCCATCCCTTAAATAAGGGAAATTGGTTGACTTAAGGATCACATGCATGGTTTTGGATTTTTTTTGGACCTTTTGGACCATTTTTTCTTTCCTAGAGTCACTCCCACTCACCTGTGCAATCCACGACGCCTAACCTACCATCATTTATGTCCTAGCATGCTCCAACCACATTCACACTAGCATTTGTGACCGTTTGAGATGGTTTGGGAGCTCATTGGTCCACTTAGAGGGGTTTTGAGGTCCAATCTAAGCCTGCCACATCTATGCATCCAAAGTGCCTCCAAAGGATACCAATTTTCTCCTATTGTATTCTAAACATGTTTCAGACATATTTACATGTTGGAAATTCATAATAAACTTAGTTATTGACACAATTTCTATGTGTCAATTTCACTATTTTCACTATTTCTACATAATTTGTGAGTAATCTTGAATTGTGAGGATTCCCTTAGCTCCTAGATCTTGTTGTGAATCATATTTTTACATATTTGAGAAGTAAAACACTTGGAATTGGAGAAACTCTCATATTAGTATTTAGTCTAAATGAGGTTAATAAGATAAAAGAGGTTGAAAACCTCTGCAAACAATGCTTTAAAAATAAAGGAAGTGTGAATAAAAATATATAGAAAAAAAACATTACCATATAAGGTTTTATCTTGCCCAAAATGTATCCTATTTAACAAAAAGTGAAAATATTACTAGAATATTTCATATTTTGGGCATAACATTTTTCTCATAACTTGGAATTTGGTGAACTTTCAATAATTAGAAAGCTCTTGAAATTCTTCACAACTTTTTTAGTTTTTATTTTTTCTTATTCCTTACCGTTTTTTCAGGGCGGGTGTTTTAGTAAAAAAAACATCTTTGAAAAGATGTGTTTTTACTAAAATTCCCACCTTGAACAAACAGTAAGGAATTAGAAAGAACTCAAAGAAACGAAGTTGAAGATAATTTCACGAGCTTTCCAATGGTCCAGGTTCTCCCAATTCCGAGTTATGAGAAAAATGTTATTCCCAAAATACGAAATATTTCAAGAATATTTTCACTTTTGTGAAATAAGATACATTATAGAAGAGGCTAGAATGTTATGATAAGCCATAAATATTAAACTTTGGAGAAATATTTTTTATATAAAGATATGTAGTTGACTTATTTTGAGATTTTCAAGAAAATAAACAATTTCACAAGCTTGGAATGAAAAACATAGAAGAAAAATTATAGTAAACCAAAAAAATATTTTAGAAGACTTACTTGGATTGACTTTTTTTTTTAGTGAACCATGGTGGGGAGAGCCACAACTGACCATCCATCCATCCAATCTATAACCTATAGACAAATCAGTGTTCCTCTATGTTATCCCTCTACTAAAACATTTGCATTAAAATCCTTCATTAGTGACGAGATTAAACTTCCTAACCCAATGTTGAATATACATATCTAAATATTTATTAGTATCAAAACAATTTGTCATAAAACTACTTTCTTATAGTGAACACCAAAACTTGTGAACCAAAAATATTGGTAAACATGTAGAAAAACCAAATGAAAACCCTAATAACCCATCTAAACCCAAAATAAAAAGTTAAATGGCGTGGTTACTCTTTGGTTACATGTGTGAGGGCAAATTACTCTTTCATTACAGTTCTCCCATGTTTTCAAACACTTGAAGACTGACCACCCAGAATTCAAGTATGCAAACTAACCACCGACAATGGAGTATTGCACTGTACTTAATTGCCATGGAAGTGGGTGTCCTATATCTAGGCAGTCAACTGTTGACCTGACATGTGAAATCATGAGAAACTTAAATCCTAACTCTAGATTAAGATTCTTTATATATCGTGTCTCAACTCTTTACTTTTCAACTCGTATTTTTTTTAAGTCTTTAACATTGTTTACCTATTTCTTTCAATGTCTACATTGCAAGGTTTGTATTTAGTACAATTTAGTCCAACATAATGCAACATGATGATGGAGGAATGTCCTGATGCAACTTAACACTTGATCAATGTCGTAATTCAAAATACGAGTTGATAAATGTCATTATGCAATGAAACCATTAAATAATGTACCAAAGATAACAAAACACTTCAAAAACATTCCAAATAACAAACTAAAAAATTATGTGACAACAATCTAGTAACATTGAAATCCAACATATCTTTTTGTAATTGTTAAACTATTACAATCTAATAAACTCTTTCAAGAGCATTGCACATATGTATCTCAATGATATCATAAATTAATTCGTAAAATAAAATAACAATTAAACGATAACAATATAGATTAAATTACACTATTTCTTATTTAATATATTTATGTAAAAACCACTATCAACAACTTCACTTTATGATAACACAAAATTAAACAATAATATTTAGAATAAACTAATTTATTTAATTTGTCTATCTAAAAATCACTATCAACAATTTTGTAGTATGATACTATGATGAAAAATAAATTCAATATATTATTATTTATTTATTTTATTAAAAGAATTTCTTAACATTAAATTTACTATATATAAAAAAAATTCAATACTATAATTAATTATTATACAAATAATTGCACAATAGTGTGAATAGATTTAAATCATTAGATTTAATATCCATATCTAACATCATTCTTTTCACTCAATTGTGATATAATATTAGAATTTTTTAACACTCCTTTTTAATTAATTATTAAATCAATTTACATATTTAATAAACTTACATTACTTTAGTTAATTATTATTTTATAATTAATTAATAATTATGTTATTATCAATAATTATTATATTATTAATTATTAATTAGGTGATGTTTTATTTAATAATATTTTATTAATAATTTAAACATAATAAATTAAGTAAACAACATATTTCTATAAAATTATAATTTGATGTAATTATTCATAATGTAATTAATTAATTAATTAAAATATAACACCATAATTAAAAGACATTAATAATTTTTTTAGATGATACAATGCTAGTGGGCCACTCTTCATTTGATGAGGCCCG
This sequence comes from Pseudotsuga menziesii, assembly GCA_001517045.1. NCBI lineage: Eukaryota > Viridiplantae > Streptophyta > Pinopsida > Pinales > Pinaceae > Pseudotsuga > Pseudotsuga menziesii. The sequence goes on along the minus strand of LPNX011220743.1, from coordinate 111,789 downwards.
AGCTTTCAAGAAATTCCTAATGACCTTCTCCAAGGCCTCAAGCCTTAAGGTTAACATATAAAAGTCACATGTGTTCTTTTTCAATACATGCTGGATTTCCTAGTGAAACATTACTCGAATTCTTGGCTTCCAAGAGAGCTCCCTTCCATCCAAATATATGGGTGCGCCTCTTACTGAGGGACTCATCCATAAAGTAACTTGGGAGGATCTGTTGGACCGCATGAGAAGGAGAGTGCCTAATTGGACTGTAAGGTCACTTAATCTAGTAAGCAAAGTTACCTTAATCAATTTTTGTTACAATCGATTCCTATATAGAGATTTTCAATGATGCTCGCTCCAAACGTGGTTCTCAAGGAGATAAGGAATATTCAAAGGAAATTTATATAAGAAAAAATGGGCATTGGTCAGCTCAGACAATATTTGCAAACCCAAATCACAAGGAGGGATCGGATTAGAGATTCATGTATGAACAAGGAGGTCCTGGGTGCTAAAATTTGGTGCAGGCGTGTTACATATAACATGGAGTGGTGGGAAAATATTTGGCATGTGAACTATGCACAGAATATAATAAATGAAGGCTTGGTGATATTTAATGAGGAGAATATGTGCTTTCACGTATGGAAGATGACCTTCCACAGTAGAAGAAACACTTAGGACCATAGATTCTAGGAAGTTAGAGATGGGGAGTAAACAAATTTCTAGGAGGATTCCTGGAAGCAGATGCCTAAGTTGCAAAGGGTAGAAAATATGGATACTAGCCAAGCGATGTGTAGGGCATTGGGTCTCACATAGGTCAATTGGTTCTGGAAGCCTACAGGTTGAAACGATGAATATCAAGAATGGCGCCCACCTGAGTGGTGGCATTGAAGGACCCTTGAGGATGATATCATATAGGAAAGGTGTATTAGAATTCAGCATGGACAAGACACGTTCATATGGAGATACTAGCTGATATGAATTTCCACAAAAAGGAAGACTATGGGATTTGGACGGATAAACATGATGAAATATAGGGAAAGGTGTGGAAAATGAACCCATGTCCAAAGGTATCAATGTTCATATGGATTTTCACATATAGAAGGTTCCTTATCGATGAAAATATTAGGAGATGAGGGGAGGTTGGACCATCATGATGCACTTTTTGTTGTGTGGAGGATGAATCTTTAGGCCACCTTCTTGAATCATGCCGATTTGTATCAGGGTTTTTGGAAAGGGAGTGGATATGCTTAGGCACTTGAATCATATTAGAAGGAAGGATGATGATACCATTAGAAGGTGGGAAGTGATGTTCTACCAAAACCCCATTGTGAGTTTCATTTGGTTATCTTTCCCATGTTTCTTAATTAGGGAAATTTGGAAAGGACAGAATTGGGGGATCTTTCGGGATAAATACACCACTTTGAACCAATAATAAGGAGGCTAACATGATGCCCAATGTAGGTGTGGAGGAAAAATGATGCCAAGCTAAACAATAATAAGGAGGATAACATGATGGCCAATGTAGGTGTGGAGGGAAAAATGATGGTATTGCAAATGACAGATGACAGAATTTGAAAATCGAGAGTGGGCCACTCAGTATTCCTAGCTGGCAGTTAGGATTTCAACTTCCCACAAAGGGATGGTAATGACAAGAAGAGATTTGAGGTGACCCATGGAATACAACACATGTCGAATATTCTCTCCTTTTGAAGTTGATATAGATCATTGCAAGATGAGGGAGAGGGTATTAGTATTTTTAACCCACACAATTATGATCCTTTAAGGAGGGAGGTGCACGATGCTGAGCAAGGAGACCAGATGGAGAGTCCTTCTACATGGGAATACCTCTAAAGACCTGTGGAAATATCTAGATATGAAGAGAAAAATCATCTGAATAATGAATGTGAATGATGGAGCTATCATGGTGACATTTATGGTAGATCGAAAGGAAACTGCTATTAATGTGTTGTGTTTGGTCTGTGTCTAAGTAAAAGAAGAGTATTGATAATGTTAAGGGTAGACAGGCAAGTCGTTGTGTTTTCTGGAGGTTAGAAATGGATCGCTAGAGGAAAAACCTGTAGACGGAAGAGAAATCTAAGAATAAGGGTAAATCTCCAAAGGCTAAGAGGGAGAAGAGAAAAGCCTTCAAAGATGCTCATTTTTTTAGGGATAGAATCCATGTGGTAACTAAATAAGAAATAAAAAGGGTGGAATGAGACTTGTGGGAGCAAGTCAAGTCCATGACCTATTAATATCTAAAGGAGGAGGTGACTGAGTGGGTCATGGACCTGGGTTCTATCATTGGTCGACTCTCAGCCTATGATAGGATTATGGAGACCTTTTGGGTCATGAAGGGTCTCATTGTGGGAGTTTTTATGGAGCAGGAGAACAAGGTGGTTTGCGATGAGGATCCTGTCAAGGCCTGGAAGGAACACAATCAGGATAATCGACTCATGCATCACAAAATTTATCTTATTGTAGGAAATATAGGAATTCAACTTTACCTGAACCCTAGTGTGGTGTCTACAATAGAAGGCTCGAGCACTTGGGATCTAGGGAGGATCCATTGTGCTGGTTCGTTAGTGGTGATAACCCTTGCTAGTGCACGTTCTAGTGCTGGTCGCAGAAGCTTCCCAATCCATTCCTTAGGCTCCATTCTGAGTAAGGGTATCTGATGGGGCCTCTGGCTCAGTTTCTTTGGTAGGGAAGTCATTGGCTCTACTTTTCATTTCTGTTATGAAAATTTTTTGTGTGATAATGAAACAATCTAGTTGTGCTTTATGTTTCTCTATGTTTTGACGGTTGGTATAGTAGCAGGAAGAGGGGTTATTGGTATGGAAAGCTCGAGGTCTGGGCATTTTTGCTGGAAGGTTGATTTGAATATATGCAATAGACTATTTAGGGGAACTGTATACTGTGAGGGTTTAGATAACAATGAACATATGGAAAGAGCTCAAACTGACTATCAGGCGGCTGTATTTGTCTATGAACCAACTAGGCCATATTTTTAATGCTATGTAATATTTGGAATTGCAGTAATATAATACTTATTTACAGACATTAATGATTTTATTTTGTTAACAATTAAATTATTAATTGATGAAATAAAAAACTATCAATGCTACCGTTCACAACAACCCATATATATAAAGACAAAGGAGGAAAGAGCATTTTATTTTGCAATAAATTAAACAAAATAATAATAAAAAAACAAGATACTATAAATCATTAATTTTAATAAATACATATTAGCAATTATTAATTTCAAGATGAAACTATTATAAAGTATAAATTAAAAAGTCATTTTTAATAAAGTATTATTTAAAAATATTATTAATTTATAGATTAAAAACACAATTTCAACATTTTCAAATTTAAATTTTTTGAATTTTTTTTTACCAAATTCCAATCAAAAGTAAACAAAAATTTAAAAAATAGAATAAATAAAATACTCAAAAAAGTTTGATACTTTATTTTGTTATATTTTTTTAATATAATTATATATTTTATTATTTTTAATATAATATTATAATAAGTACCTTTTTTTTCCATAGAAAAAAATCGTAAATATATATATTCACACTTTATAGATGGCTCTAAATTGTCTATTCTCACAAAAATCCCAGTCTCATCGCTAATACTTCAGTCAGATCACTGAAGTTACAAAATTATCATATCATATCATACAGATCATAGCAGATCACACAAACATAGATAAAAAGGATCATCAAATATCATACCAAATATCTCATACACTAAAGCATTATACACATCTCAAAATGTATTCACAAAAATTAGAAATATCATATATCAGTTGTTCTATCATATAGACAGAATTTAGCTATGAATCAACATAATTAAAGTTCATCAAAATTTTGCAAAAAGGGGAAAAAATCTTTCATGTTCATCCTCATGTCATCAGCATAAAGATAAGTCAGCAAAAAAAAAGCTTTCATCATAGACCAGATCCACTTCAGCTCATGGACTCATAACAACAATAAAAAAATCTGAAAAGTTTCCAAGCATTCAGCTGCTCGATACTCCTTAATGGACCAATAGCCTTCTAGAATCATCCCTCCAGCTTTTGCCAAAACATCTGTAGGAGAATTTCTTTCCTGATATATATTCTTGAGAACCACACATTCAAAACTACCAATAAGTCTATTCACTTCCTGTAGAATCATTGATAATTCTATATTCATTAATATGTACTTACCAGTAGCCCAGTTAATAATTAGCTGAGAGTCACCGAAAAACTAAATTTTCTCCAATTTATTCCTCCTGGCGAAAGTGAGTAGTTGCTTTAAAGCACATAGCTCTGCATAATTATTAGTACCCAAGCCTAAACCAGCTTTAAAAGAGAAATAATGCTCATCAATAATATAAAGCATGCCCCCAACTCCACATGTTTTTGGTACCCCATCTGCAGATCCATCAAAATATCCCCATGCAAAGGATTTATCAATTAATTCAACATATATAGACCTTATTTTTACCAAAACAGTATCCTGTGGGAGAGACCCCATCATTCCTAGACTGAAACATGAAACCTGAGCTGGTGTCAAATATATCTCTTCAAAACAAGACTGATTCCTGGATTTCAATATAAACCATAAGACAATAACATGTAAAGATTTAAAATGTACTACCTCTGAATTTAAACCCCATGAATTCAAACATTCTGTCACTGATTCCCCACTCCATAGATTCTTGATTTTTAATTTATTTTCAATGATTAACCAAACACTCTTTGTAAAGGAACAATCCACACCAAGATGAAAATTGGTTTCATCATCCATTTTGCACAAATAGCATTTTCCAGGACCTTCTCTACCTTTCTTAACTAGCACATTCCATGTCAAATATTTATCTGATAATATAAACCAACAAAATTTTTTTTCCTTGAGTGGGAACTTAAGCTTCCATAGTAATTTCTAGCACCAGGAATATTCCACATCCTTGACCATCATTAGCTATGCATATCCATCTTTTGGTGTATACTTACCAGATTTAGACAGGTTCCAAACCAAAACATCATCTTTATTTGAAATCCTCACATGAATAGCATTAAGAATAGCTATATATCCATTCCACGTTGCTATATCCTGAAGATCAACTAAACCAATATAATCAATAGTTAACCATTGTTGTTCCATCAAACAAGTCAAACCAGGTACTCCAATATCTTTTAGAAAAAATATACCAGCCAAATGTAATTTCTCAATCACATAAGAAGGCAAGATATATCTCCATTTACAACCCACCCATGGATCCATCCCAAGATGAACATTAGCTCCATTCCCTACCTTCCATACCAAAAAATTTCAAATAATATCAAAATCCCAAAGAACAACTTTCCAGCATATTGACATACATCTTTTCTGTTTAACAGGAGATCTAATCCAATCCATTAAGGTCATGGGATGTACATATTTCTGTACAACAATTTTTACCCATAGAGCCGATCCATGGATGATATTCCACACACTCTTGGCTGCAAGGGTTTTTACAAAAACAACAGGTACTTTCAGTCCCCAACCCCCCCTAAACTTTGGACATGCCAAAGTCTTCTAGGATTCCCTGTTAGAATTTTATCATTCAAACTAGCATTATCTTAGGATCTTTAGCTGAGAAAATAATGAGCACAAGAATCAAACATAAGAGACAATGGAAACAAATATTTTCCTTGGGGAAACCATAAAGGAGAAAACCCTGCAACTTCCTCAGAGATAGAATCAACACCAAAAGTAAAACCCCAAAACAATAAGATGATCTATTGACAACAGTAGTCTCTCAGTTATGCACTACAAGTGAGTGTGAGTGAGTGTGTGATAAATAGAGAGGCTCACTCTCTATTTATCTAGATTCTCAACTTGACAATAAATCACTAGGGCTAACTTCTCTAGGAGATTCTAATAACCCTAGTGCCCCACAACTACGGGGACTTTAACCCTTGATCAATAGGAGGGTTACCCACAATGACATTATATGACTTTTTTACATTATTGAATATCACGATAGGAACATCGGGGCATGACATAACTCAAATACATTACAGACACTTCCCGAAATAAACATCGGGGTACAATACATAAACTATACAAGTGAATACATTCCGAAGTTACAATTACATCAACACTCCCTCTTAACTAGGAAGGTATTCTCTCGAAACAATTTATCATCACAAGTCTTCTTCTCTATATCATCTGAATCATCATCAAGTTCTCGTCATCTTCATCTTCAAGTAATCTTTATCTTTAATTCATCTTCATTATTGATCTAGATCATCTCTGGATTTGGATCATCATTGGATCTGGATCATCTCTGGATCTGGAACATTTCTCTTAGATCATTATCACAAGTGCTATCTCTCAATTCTTTTCATCATAGGAAATTCTACAGATCCAGCCCTTTCTCATGCTGGTTGTAGGCCTAGCCTCCATGTAGGTCTTCTTCAGCACTTATATCTGAACCTAAGTCAAAATGGCCTGCCCAGCACTTACATCTGACCATGCGAGGAACACATCCAACACTCACATCTAACCATGAGAGGAACCAATCCATTCATCTATGTCAGAAAGGCCCAGCACTCACATTTGACCATGAGAGGAGCCAATCCAACATTCATGTCGAAAAGGCTCTACACTTACATTTGAGCATGCGAGGAACTAATCCAACATACATGTCAAAAGGGCTCTGCACTTACATTCGACCATGTGAGGAACCAATCCAACCTACATGTTGAAAGGGATATGCACTTACATCTACCCATGTGAGGAACCAATCCATCATACATGTCAGAAGGGCTCTCCACTTACATCTGCCCATGTGAGGAACCAATCCAGCATACATGTCAGAAGGGCTTTGCACTTACATCCGATCATGTGGGAACACATCCCACAGTCACATCAGAATGGCTCTGCATTTACATCTGTTCATGTGGGAACACATCCCATAGTCATATCAGAATGGCCCTGCACTTATATCTAATCATGTGGGAACACATCCAATAGTCATATCAGAATGGCCCTCAGCTCTAGGCTGAGTATTCCTGGTAACTGACCAGGTGCCTCCATTATCCTAGAGAATGGCCTTTAGCACTTATATCTGATCATGTGGGAACACATCCCACATCCACCTCAGAATGGCTCAGCACTTACATCTGACCATGGAAGGAACCAATCCTCTCACCATGTTAGAATGGCTCATGGAATCATCACTTCCCCTTGGAGGGAACCTTGATCTGGAGAACACCAAGCTTCTCCATGAAGTACTCAAACTTCACCCTGGACAATGGCTTGGTCAACACATCAGCTATCTGTTCGTCCGTCGCAACATACTAGAGCTTCACTACTCCTCTCTACACCATATCCATGATATAGTGATATTTGATCTTGATATGCTTTGACTTGTGATGGAACATCAGGTTCTCTGACAACTTCACACAACTCTGGTTGTCACAATATATACAAGTAGCATCTAACTGGAGATTAAACAAATCATATAGTAGCTTCCTCAACCATAGTTCCTCACAACTAGTTGAACAAGCTGCGACATACTCTGCTTTAGCTGTACTCAGTGCCACGCACGACTGCTTCCTACTAAACCAAGAGATCACACCTAATACCATACTGAAGCAACACCCTGAGGTGCTCTTTCTATCGATGGCACTGCCTGCCCAATCTGAATCAACATAACCTTCCAGGTTAATCTTCTGATCAGCCTTATACTTGAGCCCATAATCAAATGTACCCTTTAGGTACCTCAAAATATGCTTTGCAGCAATCAAGTGAACATGTCTCGGATCCATCAGGAACTAGCTCAAGGTGTTCACAGTAAAGCAAATATCTGGTCTCATATTTGTTAGGTACATCAAGGACCCAATCATCTGATGATACATCGTAGCATCAACCATCTCTGATGAAGCATTACTTAGAAGCTTCAGATTCGATGCCAAGGGTGTATTCATGGCCTTGCAGTCCATCATCTCGAACCTCTTCAGGATCTATACTGCATACTTCCCTTGTCCAAGGGAGATTCCATCCGCATTCTGCCACACCTCCATTCCTAGAAAATAGTGCATCATACCCAAGTCCTTCATTTCGAACTTGGTAGCAAGCTTCCTCTTTGTATCAGTAATCAAAAAAATCTCCACCTATTACAAATAGGTCATCTACATACAGTAGGAGTATCACTAGGTTCCCTTCTTCAACCTTGTAGCAAAGGTTGGAATCTGCTTTGCTTTTGGTAAAGCCCAAACTGGATAGAAAGCCATCAATTCTACCATACCATGTCCTGGGTTCCTGTTTCAAACCGTACAAGGATTTCTTCGAATTACACACATGAGACTCCCTATCATGTGTCTCAAAATGGAGTGGATACTCCACATACACTTCCTCTTCCACTGCACCATTCAAGAAAGTAGTCTTGACATCCATCTGGTGTATATTCCATTTCATCACTACAAACAGAGCAAGTACTGATATGATGGAACTGTATCTGGCTACAGGTGCAAAGGTTTCTTTATAATTTATTCCTTCTTTCTAGGAGAAGCCACGAGCCACAAATATTGCTTTATATTTTTCTATACTACCATCCGCAACATGCTTGATCTTGTAGATCCATTTGGAAGTTACAATAGACTTCCCCTTTGGTCTAGGGACAACATTCCAAACATCATTCTTCATGGTCGATTGATACTCTTTTATCATAGCATCCTTCAATTCTTTCCTTTCTGTCACTTCTTCATAGTTGGAAGGTTCTTTATCGATGAAGTCACATAATAAGGCTACATAACCGAAGCAGGACCTAGTTCTTTTCCTTTCTCTGTGATTTTCTTCTAGAGCCCCATATATTTCTCCACCTTGGATATCTTCTTCTACCCAAGCAGGTTTCCTCTTGTGAGGATTCTTCTCCTGAGGTGGATTTATAGGTTCTTGAGATTCTTCTATTTCTCAATCTTCTTCTTGAATTTCTTCATTCATGGTTGTGTCATGAATTCTGGGTACTTCTGTTTCTTTAGGTTCTTTAATAGGTCTCTTTCAATATTTGTTATAATTTGAATCTTCGTCGAATGTTACATCTTCACTTATGTCAATCTTATTAAATCCTGGGAAGTATATTCTGTAAGATTTTGAGCTTTCAGAGTATCCCGCAAATATACCCTTCTTTCCCGAAGGATATAACTTTGACGTATTTTCTTTTGGAATGTGTATGTACACTGGACAACAGAATATTCTCAGATGGCTGACTTTTGGTTTCTTGCCGTAGAAGACTTATTCAACTGTTTTGTTCTCGAGTAATTTATGCAGAGTACGGTTCTATATATACACAGTTGTTCTAGCAGCTTCTGACCATAGATGCATAGGAAGATCCTGATCATGAAGCATTGCCTTGCAGCTTCCATAATTGTTATATTTTTTCTTTCTACAACCCCATTCTGTTGTGGATTGTAAGGAGTGGATAACTCCCTCTTAATCCCTGAATCTTTGCATAACTCTCTGAATTCATTTGATGTGAATTATCTGCCATTGTCTGATTGAAATTTCTTGATTTTCTTTTCTGTATGATTGTCAGTCAAAGCTTTGAACTCTTTGAACTTGCTGAATAATTCATCTTTGTTTTTCATGAAGTATATCCATGTCTTCCTAGAAAAATCATCAATGAAAGAAACATAGTATACATACCCACTTAATGAGGTAGATGACATCAGACTGCATACATCAGAGTGAATTATTTCCAAGATTCCTTCTACTTTACTTTCTCTAGTTGGAAATGTCTTCTTTATGTTCTTTCCTTTCACACATCCTTTGCAAACTCTTTCATGTTTTTTCTGCATTTTTGGAAGTCCTTCAACATCTTTTCTTGCAAGTGGTAGTGCTTTGTAGTGTACATGTGCAAGCCTTCTATACCAAAGTTCATTTGGCTCTACTGAGTCATGAACCAAAGCTTTTTCTAGTTGGCTCTTCAATTTGTATAATCCTCCCTCTTGTTCTCCAATTACTATTGCATCATCAATAGTCTTTCCTTTTGGCCACATGAGGACTTGGCCATCTACAAATGAAACCCTCATGCCTTTTGCATCCAATGCTTATATGGAGAGGAGATTATTCTTTAGTCCTGGTACAAACAAGACATCCTTCATTTTCATAGACTTTCCAAAGTCTAGCTTGTAGGAGGATTCACCACTACCTTTTATGGGATATTGGTCACCATCCCCAAGTTTCACCTTATGGGGTGAATTATTTTCGAATAGTTTCTCAAAATATTCCTTGAATCCTGTCATGTGCTTGGAAGCCCCACTGTCAATAATCCAATCTTTGCTTCCATGTGTGATAGTTCCCATGAGAGCAGAGATCAGAACATATTCTTCATCACTTGAAGAGTCTTCACTTTCTTGTTTGGCTCTTTTTCTGGGAGGATCATCATCCTCAGCAATGTGAGCATGATGTCTTCTTTTGGAGTTCTTCTTATTCTTAGAACCACTCTTATTCATGGGAAAATTTCTAGCAAAGTGTCCTCTTTCATCACATGTATAACATCTGAGTTTGGATAGATCCTTATTTTTTCTTACAGAATTATCTTTCTGGTAAGAATGCTTACCTTGGTAATGATGATTGTCCCTTCTGCTTTTCTTGGAGTGTACTGTGAGAGCTTGATCTTCATTTTCCATATTTTCTTCTCGAGGTACTATTTGAGCTTCTTCTTGTGAGCATTCTTGCCAAAGCCTATTGAACTTTATTAGCTTCTTTCTAGCACATATTCCTTGGATGAAAGAATCCCATGACCTAGGGAGACCATTCAAGGTGGTCATCATAATTTCTGCATTCTCGACTTCTTCATCCACTACTTCAAGTTGTTCTTTGATCTAGGAGACCCTTGTAAAGTATGACTCTATGGTATCTGCATTCTAGATATTTACATTCTTCAACTGGTTCCTCAAAGTCATCTTTTGGTTTATGTTATTCCCTTCAAACAGTTTGGGCAGGGCATCAAACATAGCTTGAGGTGTCTTTAGGGAGGACACCTATGGTATGAGGTGATCCTTGATTGAATTAGCAATAATCCTCTTAGCCATGACCAATTTCTTCTTATGTAAGGCCTTAGCCTCATCTCCCTTTGGAACTGGAACCTCTTCAGTGATGTAAGAGTCCAACTCATTTTCTTCAAGGACCAGGGAGATCCTATACTTCCAAGATCGCAAGTTATCAGCTCCCTCAATATTTTCATCAATCTTGGTATGATGAGACATCTTAACAGAGAACCTAAAATGTAAATACAAAATATTTAGATCTTACTAGGTCAAGATGTCGGAACTGGATCTGGAGCTAAATTTCTGCAGTGTTGGTTCAGGAGCAGATTAGGGTTTGAATTTCTCGAAGTTCTACCCAACCAAAAACTTTGATATTGATCTCTAAAATTCAATTTCAGGAGGAGATCAATCCAGGCTTGGGCTCACTAAAAAATTCCACTTCTATGGAAAGCCCTAATTTCCGGTAGTAGTGTCGGGTCAAAAACTGAAAATGGTCAGAATCAGATTATGCTTTGACAGAAAGATGCGACCTAGAGAGGAGAGTCAGCCTAACCTTCTTTTTCTGAAAATATATGGAAAGAGATCCAAAAAGTAGGAAGCCCTATATTCTGTAGCTGCACAATGTCTTTTTCTTAGGTTAGCTTTGATACCATGTTAGATTTTTATCATTCAAGCTAGCATTATCTTAGGATCTTTAACTAAGAGAATAACAAGCACAACAATCAAACATAAGAGAAAATGGACACAAAGGTTTTCCTCAAGCAAACCACAAAGGAGAAAACCCTACAACTTCCTCAGAGATAGAATCAACACCAAAAGTAAAACCCCAAAATAGTAAGATGATCTCCCGACATCATTAGTCTCTCTCTCTCTTGTCCCAACAACTTCTCTCTCAGTTATGGATTACAACTGACTGTGAGTGAGTGTGTGATAAATAGAGAGGGTCACACTCTATTTGTACTAATTCCTGACTTGACAATAAATCACTAGGGCTGACTTCTTTAGGAGAGTCTAAAACTCTAGGGCCCCACAACTACGGGGAATTTAACCCTTGATCAATAGAAGGGTTACCCATAATGACTTTACATGATTTGTTTACATTATTGAATCTCTCGATAGGAACATTAGGGAATGACATTACTCAAATACATTACAGACACTTCCCGAAATAAACATCAACTTACAATACAATAAATATATAAGTGAATACATTCCAAAGTTACACTTACATCAACATGCCCACAGTAAACCAAATAAATTCTTATTTCCAAACCATATAAATTTGAAACACATCTTCCTAATCTTCTCAATAATATCCACCGGTATCCAGAAATGCATCCTGTAGACTGGAATGGCCTCAAGAACAACTTTAATCAATATCAACTTACTTCCCTTGGATAGCCATCAGAAGCTCCAATTCTTTATTTGTTTTTCCACTTTTTCAATCAACCATTCGCAGTCCTTCAAAATATATCTACATGGCTTAAGATGAAAACCAAGTTACTTCATACCATTCTCAAGTTTGTCAATAGAAAATGAAAATATATTCTGTAAAGTAATAACCTTTGATTTTTCCAAACAAGAATAATATAAAGTAGATTTATCATCATTGATCTTCATCCCTGATTCCTTACAAAATACCATTAAAACCTCATACAAAGAAGATAGAGATTGCTCAGAACCATCATTAACCATAACAATGTCATCCACAAATAGGACATGAGTTAAGACAATATCATTTTCAAATTAGATACCATGATAAATCCCACAATCTTTGGCATAGAGAAGAGCCATATCTAATCCTTCAACAACTATAAGAAATAGTAATGGTGCCAAAGGACAACCTTTCCTAAGTTCCATTCCAGATTTGAAAAAAGTTGATGCAACTCCATTGATAAGTAAAGCAAAAGATACAGAAGAGAGACTACTCATACCCAGGAAATGAAATTCCTTGCAAAACCCATTTTTGAGAGAATTACCCTCAGATAAGTCCAACTGACTCGATCATATGATTTTTATAAATCAATTTTCAAAACCACTGACTTTAATCCTTTACTATGGATGGTATGCATCCCTTCCTGAATAACCCCAACAACATCATGTATCTGTCTAACCGGCAAGAAACCAAATTGTTCTCCAGATATAATTATACCCAAAGCCTTCTGATACGGGTAGAAATGATCTTACCCAAAATATTATAAATGTAATTACACAAGGATATAGGCCTAAAGTCTTCAAAAGTAGTGGAATTATCAGTCTTAGGAATCAAAGCTATAAAAGTATTATTGAACATCGCAGGAATTTTACCACTTATCCGAGAAACCTCAAATACTCGAAGGAGATCCTCACCTAGAACATCAAAAAGACTTCTATAAAGCTCTACAGGTATCTCGTCTGGCCTCACACTCTTATCATTTTTACTTAGGAATAGGATAAACTGAATTTCTTGTAGAGTGACAGGTTTCATGAGTTCACAATTTTCATCCACAGAAATAGATGTAGGAAAAAAACCGACACTCCTAACAATTTCAGGGAGATGTAGATATGATTCTTCCTAAAACAAAGACTCAAAATGATGCACCCCTGCCCCAGCAATGGACTCAAAAACTTCAACAAAATTACCTTCATCATCTTCAATTTTCCAAATAGAGTTTATATTTTTCCTATAACTGGCATGTTTATGGAAAAAAGGTGTATTATCATCTCCACATAACAACTATAATGCCCTACTTTTTTTGTCTAGCATCCATTTCCTGATCACATAAAATTTTTCTCTTCCGAGTTTCTAGCTCAACCAAAGAATATTTACCATCTTCAGAAGTGAACCCAAAACCCATCTTATGGAGAGTCTCAATCATAGAAAATTCTATATCAACTAGGTCCTTAATGTCCTGAGCTTTTTTCTTCACCAACAAAGATGAAGACACATGTTTTAAACTCTTAAGGTTCACATCAAACTTAGATGCAGGAGATACCTCTGAACTGCCATCATAAACTATCTAGGATGCTTTTAATAATGTTACCAGATCATCATTATGTAATCGGAAAGCATTAAAATTAAAGGGACTACGAGCCTTGATATCACTATTCAGAATTTGAAAATAAACAGGATGATGATCAGAATCCCCTCCACACCCAATCCATTGTCTAAAATGAAGATCATACTCCAAAAAATTGGCCAAAATGAGTAACCAATCCAATCTTTTACATATGTTCTCATACCTAACTCTACGGTTAGACCATGTTGGAAGAGTAACTACAGGAGCAATATCCACTAGACCAAATCCTTCCAACTGATCAATGAAGAAATCAGCTAATACATCCACTCTATCTTTGACTCCCCAAACTTCAGAATATCCCAAGGAGAAATTCATATCCCCACCAAAAATCAATTTTGGGTACCTAAAACATTCCAATTTCAGCAGATTATTCCAGAATAATTCCCTATACAAATAAGGACCATACAGATTCATAAAACATAAATCCATATGAAGCTCAATAGAATAAAGTACAGCACACAAGATAGAACACAAATCCCATGCATTGAGAAAATGAAATTTGCATGTCCTCCACCCCAAAATTAAACCCCCAGATCTACCCTTGGCATTCATTGACACAAACTTCCATTCCTTTAACATTGTTTCTGACTCCCCCACAAAAATAACCCCATCACACATCATTTCTTACAAGAGAATAACATCTAAAAACTGCTCATCAATCAACCTTGGCACTGCTAGTTTTTTAGGTATGCTATCCAAACCCCTACAATTGAGAGTCGTCACAATCATAAGGGAACATCTGAGGGGGAAAACACTACTCTAAGTGCCCTAGTATTAGACTTCACTTCAGATAGCACAGTTGTAAAATGATCATCACTACCATGAACAGAAGGATGGGTCCCATAATGGTCACATTATGTACCATATACACGTTCTTTGTTAACCTTAGAACACGATCGAAGGAAATAACCCTTACTGACAACAGGATTGCCTTTGTGCGGAGCTACAAACCCTAGATCCCGCAATGCATAATCAGACAGAGCCAAATTGCAAGATGAAATATTACCCACAATAAAACCCTCCATATTCTTATCCATCACCGGTCCTCCAAACTCAAATAACGAAGAAATACATAAAGGTTTAAGAGACTTCATAGAAATAGACTGAAACCCTAAATCCACCTCATCCATTAATGGATTAGGAGATAGATTCATATCCATCAACCCATCATTCTTGACAATAAATGGCTTGTCCCCAGGTGTACTCCCTCCATTCTTAACACACCAAAACGATTTGGTATTATGGACAGAACCAGAGTTAGGTTTTTTACTAAAAGGTAGAGAATAATCAGGCATCAAATGGCCATAAACATGGCATCTATTACACCAAAATGGGACACCCAAATAATATAAGGGTTGAATAAACTCATAATTACCCCTTTTAATCATTAAATCAGCAGCAAGACCATTACGGAAATCAAGCAACACCAAAACCCTACCTAAACAACAAACATTGGATTTCAAGAAAGACAAATCAGTTTCAAGGTGTGTTCCCAACGTATTCCCTACCAACTTAAAAAATATATTCAGACCAGTATTCAAATGGGACATTGGGTGATATTACCCAAATGGGCACTTGATCATACCTTTCAAGTCTTGGATCAAATAAGGGCGTCTAACATTTGATTAATAGGATGGCCTTGTCCCATCTCCAGAAAACAGTAATAACCGTAGTCGCATCATATTCAAAGAAGAATTTGAAATCAATACAACCTCTTGGTTGTTGATGTATTTGTAACTTCAGAATGTATTCACTTGTATATTTTATGTATTGTACCCCGATGTTTATTACAGGAAGTATCTATAATGTAATTGAGACATGTCATGCCCCGATGTTCCTATCAGGAGTTTCAATAATGTAAACAAGTTGTGTAAACTAATTGAGGTTAACCCTCCATTATAAGTCCAGGCAATAGCCCCCACAATTAAGTTAAGGTTAACCCTCCTTATTGATCAGAGGGAAAAGTCCCCATAGTTGTGGGGCACTAGGGTTATTAGACTTTCCTAGAGATGTTGGCCCTGGTAAGTAATTGTTAAGTGAGGTCAACTTGTTGGAGTGGACATTAAGTGAACAAAATAATATAAATAGAGAGTGAGCCTCTCTATTTATCACACACACACTCACTCACTGGGGTGCATGTGTGAGAGAGAAGAAGCTCTCTCAATTGAGAGAGAGAGAATAGTTGTTGGAGATAATATTTATGTTTTCAGGTTTTACTGCTGCCATTGGTGCTCATTCTATCTCTAAGGAATTTGTTGGGTTTTCTCCTTTACATCTTTCCCAAGGAAAATTCTTTGTGTCTCTTGTCTCTTGTGATTTTTGTTGTGCATGTTATTCTCTCAGATAAGATCCCAGATCATATTGCTTAAATGATAAAAATATAACATGGTATCAGAGATAACCTAAGAAGAAGACACTGCGCAGCTGTAGAATCTAGGGCTTATTACTTCTTTGGGTCTCTCTCCACAATCCATCAGCAAAAGGAGGCTTGGCTGAAACTCCATTGAAGGGTGCATCTTTCTGTCGAAGCAGAATTTGATTCCGGGCATTTTCAATTTTTGCTGCGAGAAATTATGGCTTTTTATAGAAGAGAAATTTTTGAGTGAGCATGGCATAGGATTTATCTCTTCATCAAAATCTAACTATAGAGACCTAGATCGATATTTTTGGTTGGGTGAAACTACAGGAAAGTCAAACCCTAGTTTGACCGTGAGCCTGAAAAACCCTAAAATACTAAAATTGATAGTTTTGGTAGATTTGCTATATCTCGATATTGAAGAAGGACAAAGTTCTGAAACTTTCATATGTTGAAGATATATTCTTTATGTAAATTGTATCCAAGTTTTAGCCTCAAATTATCTATATTCTAGGAGATATGATTCCTCCAATTCAGGGTTCCAGCCTCTTCCAGGATTCATCCCTAAACAGGACACCTAGGGATAATTTCTATATATTGGGGTACAAAGGCCCAAATGGAATTTTCCCAGATGTTATAGAAATGGAACAAACTTTAATTGTTTTGATAAATGTTTCAGACCCTGAAAGTCAAACAATGACATGTGGAAGTCTGTACAACATCGCTATGCTGAACAGTCCTGAAACAGGTCACCTTTGGAAAACACTCATAAGTCCCAATTGGTGAAACCAATTCTAATGAAACATATGGTGTTGGAACAAGGAGATATTATTTTACCTTAGTACAAAATAATAGATATATAGGAGCATTAATTTCATAGATACCGCAGAAACATTATGAGGTATCTCTGCATCAGAAATTGGAAAACTAGGGCTTCCTGTTATGGGAGTTTCCCTCCACTATTTTCAGTAAAGGAGTACATTGGACAACTCACCTTGAAGAAATATATCTTTCTATCCAATCAAATCTGAAATATTCCAAGTTTTGAAAATTATGGTTTCTCTGACAAACCCTATTATAGCAAACTTCGAAACTAGGACGAGCACCTCAAATCGGTAAAATCTAATATTTTGCTATTTACATTTCAGGTTCTCATTTCTAAATGACTAGTCACACCAGCTTGATGACAAGCTTGGTGAAACTGACAAATTCCAAGCATGGAAGTATTGGATCTCACTTGTTCTTGAAGAAAATGAAATTGGACACCTACATAAGTGGAAAGGTTCCAGTTCCAGAGGGAGATGAGGCTAAAAGACTTACACAAGAAGAATTTGGTCAAGGCCAAGAAGATCATTGCTGATTCAATCCCGTATCACCTTATACCACAAGTGTATTCCCTAAAGACATTGAAAGAGATGTTTGATTCCTTGACCAAGCTATTTGAAGGGAAGAACACAAATCAGAAGATGACTTTGAGAAAACAGTTGAAGAATGTGACGATCCAGAATGCAGAGACCATGCAGTCATACTTTACAAGGGTCTCTCAAATCAAAGAACAAATTGAAGCAGTAGAAGAAGAAGTGCATAATGCAGAAGTTGTGATAACCACCTTGAATGACCTCCCAGGATCATGGGATTCATTCATTTGAGGAATGTGTGCCAGAAGGAAGTGATTACTTTCAGCAGACTCTAGGAAGAGTGCACAGAAGAAGAAGCTCGACTCATAATAAGAGAAGAGAAGATGGGAGCAACTGAAGATATAACTCTCGCGATTCAAAGTAGATCCCTCAAGCGATGAGGAATATGAACAACTCAATTCTTGAAGAACCTCTTATCCATCTTAATCATTTAGATAGGAAATGATGTTGTTATGAATGAAGAATATGATGAAGCTGAAAGAAGAATTCTACCCATGAAACAAATAAAGATAAGTGTTTCATGATATTGTTTTGTTATGCATTTTGTGTATATTCAGTTGATGTATTATGCATGATAGAATGTTGGAATACTACTAATACGCATGTGATGGGTAAGTAGATCATGGTTCTATACAAATCTCCATTGCTACTTATCCATAAAGAAACCTCTTTGCTGAAATATTGGATTAGTGCACAATCTCAATGTTGTCTTGGTAGATATGGAAGGAATCTACAAAGTTTCCATGAGATATGGATGAATGTTGTATTGGCTAAAATAGTTGCATGATCATATATTTATGCATAAGAATTTTCCATTATGAATATGCCTTATGAAATGTTTCTAACCATACAATTGATATATTTGACTTCTAGGAAAGATCCACCTACAAGAAAAGAAGGACGATACTTGTTCCGAAGAACAAGTGACGACAGTTCAAGAAAGAATCCAAGATAAAGAATAATACGACAATAATTTCAAATAAAGAAGAAATATCAGAAATAGTGCAGTTATGCGACACTATTGAGAGACATCATTGATGTAGATCCTTCCAGCTATGAAGAAGTAGCCAAGAAGAAAGGGAAGGAGAGCACAAGTTCAAGAAGAATGATGTCTAGGATGTGGCATTGAGACCTAAAGGGATGTCCGTAGTATCTTCCATATGGATGCGGCATGCAGTAGATGACAACATCATGGGATACACAGCAGGATTCATAGCACGAGGCTTCTCACAGAAAGAAGGCATAAACTGCGAAGAGACATTTGCAGCCATTGGAAGTTAAGACATAGGACAGGAAGACTCATGTGTGCAAATTAAAGAAGGCCTTGTATGAGCTCAGAATACACCCATGGGATAACACATACATGAGGAGCTTGAATATCACCTAGAGTGATGAATATCTTAACCTTTTCTACAAGGTTGAATATGAAATCCTATATAGGATTACAACCTCACAAATGGGTGTGACAAGAAATTTTGAAAAGGTTCAAGATAGAGGATCTTGGTATCCAATGACCCTAGGTGGATACATACAATATTAGTAGCAGAGGAAGCTACTTGTCACTCTTGTACAAAATGTTTCAGTGCATAGAGTACGAAAGACAGAGGGAGAATGATGCTCTGCTTAAGAGGGAGTGACTACAGAAGATCCTGAGGTTCGACATGGTACAATAGGATGGACAGATTACTGATAACTCTAGGATTTACTGAGACTAAAGTAGATTCCAACCTTTACTTCAAGGTTGAAGGTGGAATGCCAATGATGCTCCTGTTATATGTCAATGACTTGTTCCTGACAGAAAAGAGGAACTCATTAAAGTTGCAAGAAGGAGACTTGGTTCCGAGTTCGATATGAAGGACTTGGATATGATGCACTACTTCTAGGAATGGGGGTGTGGCTGAATGCAGATGGAATCTCCCTGAGACAGGGAAGTATGCAGTAGAGGTATTGAATAGGTTCAGGATTACTAAATACAAGGCCATAACCACACCTATGGCATCAAACCTGAAGCTATTGAGTGATGCTTCATCAAAGACACAATGTATAGTCATACAATTTGTTCCTTGATGTAACTGACGAATAGGAGACCAGATATTTGCTTTGTTGTGAACACATTGAGACATGATCACCTGATGGTTTCAAAGCATGCAATGAAGTATCTGAAGGGTACAATTGAGTATGGGCTCAAGTATGAAGCAAATCAGAAGACTAACCTTGAAGGTTATGTGGATTCATATTAGGAAATGCCATTGATAGGAAGAGCACTTTAGGGTGTTGCTTTAGTATGAGATGAGAGAGGAGTAGTGAAGCTCCAGTATGTGGTCCAGATTGAGATCTCTCGAAAGAGGGAGTTCTAGCATAGCTAGTGAGACAGGTTGTATTAGCATAAATCTTGGTGAAGCTAGTAGGTTGCTTAGACGTAATCACTCATGTAGGTTGTCCTCGGATGTAATCGGTCCTGGTGAAGCTTAGAGGTTAACATTGGATGTAATCAACCCTGATGTGATTCTATGCTAGAAATGGCCAGAGTGAAGTTTGAGTACTTCAGGGAGAAGCTTGGTGTTCTCTAGATTTAGATTCCTTCCAAGAGGAAGTGATGAGTCTGTGAGCCATTCTGACATGGTGATAGGATTGGTTCCTTCCATGGTTAGATGTAAGTGCAGAGCCATTCTGATATGACTGTGGGATTGGCTCCCACATGGTCAAATGTAAGTGTAGAGCCATTCTGATATGACTATGGGATTGGCTCCGACATGATCAGATGTAAGTGCAGAGCCATTCTGATATGACTATGGGATTGGCTCCCACATTATCAGATGTAAGTGCAGATCCCTTCTGACATGAATGATGGAGTGGTTCCTCTCATGGTTAGATGTAAGTGCAAATCCCTTTCGACAAGTATACTGGATTGGTTCCTCACATGGTCAGATGTAAGTGCAAAGCCCTTTCGACATGCATGCTGGATTGGTTCCTCACATGGTCGAATATAAGTGCAGAGCCCTTTCGACATGTATGCTGGATTGGTTCCTCGCATGGTGAGATGTAAGTGCAATGCCTTTTCAACATGTATGCTAGATTGGTTCCTTGCATGGTCAGATGTAAGTGAAGATCCTTTGTGACATGAATGCTAGATTGGTTCCTCTCATGGTCAGATGTGAGTGATGGGCGTTCCTTTCTGACATGGATTCTGGATGTGTTCCTCCCATGGTCAGATGTGAGTGTTGGGCGTTCCTTTCTAACATGTATGCTAAATGTGTTCCTCGCATGGTCATATGTAAGTGTTGGACGGGCCATTCTAACTAAGGGTTAGATATAAGCGCTAAATAAGACCTACATGGAGACTAGGCCTACAACCAACATGAAAATAAGTTGGCTCTGTAGAACTTCTTGTGATGAGAAGAATGAAGAGATAGCACCATTTGATTGAGATAGTGGAAGCAATGATGATGATGATGATCAAGTGATGATCCAGATCAAGTGATGACCCATATTTGATGATGATCCAGTGATGATCCAGCTTTAATGATGATCTAGTGATGATGATCCGATGATCCAGACTTGATGAAGATGACTTGAAGATGAAGATGACTTAATGATGATCCAGATGATACAGAGAAGAAGACTTGTGCTGATAAATTGTGTCAAGAGAATACCTTCATAGTTAAGAGCGACTGTTGATGCATTTGTAACTTTGGAATGTATTCACTTGTATATTCTATGTATTGTACCCCGATGTTTATTCTGGGAATTATCGGTAATGTAATTGAGTCATGTCATGCCCCAATGTTCCTATCGAGTGATTCAATAATCTAAACAAGTCATGTAAATTCATTGAGGTTAACCCTCCATTGTAAGTCAGGGAAATAGTCCTCATAATTGAGTTAAGGTTAACCCTCCTTGTTGATCGGAGGGAAAAGTACCCACAGTTTTGGGGCACTAGGGTTATTAGACTATCCTAGAGATGTCGGCCCTGGTAAGTAATTGTTAAATGAGGTAAACTTGTTTGAGTGGACGTTAAGTGAATGAAAGAATATAAATAGAGAGTGAGCCTCTCTATTTATCACACACACACTCACTCACTGGGGCACATGAGTGAGACAGGAGAAGCTCTCTTAAGTGAGAGAGAGAGAGAGAATAGCTATTGGAGATCATATTTATGTTTTTGGGTTTTACTGCTACCATTGGTGCTAATTCTATCTCTGAGGAAGTTGTGAGGTTTTCTCCTTTATGGTTTCCTCGAGGAAAATTCTTTGTGTCTCTTGTCGCTTGTGATTTTTGATGTGCATGTTATTCTCTCAGATAAGATCCTAGATCATATTGCTTAAATGATAAAAATCTAACATTGGTAGCAAGAATACATCAGGAACTATGCTAATAAAGTCCTTCCATGACTCAAAAACCCAATTGTTACGGAGAAAACTTCCTATGGCTTGGGGTACCACAATAGATAGAGTAACCGCAGAAATCAGTCCTTTCCTATATGCAAGAGAAACCAAACATCTAACACTAAAGGATCTCAATACATACCTTATTCCAGATGGTTGATGTAGATCCCTGTTGAGATTTTCCACTCTTGCTTGTATTGATAATTTTCTCTCTCAACATTCAGCAAACAAGACAAGCATTCTATATAATTGTGTTAGACCTACTCTAGCATATATAATCAATAACATATAAGCATTTAAAATCTTCCATGGATTCAATACTTTTTTAAATATACATTATTGGACAGGAAAGTACATTTCTATTAATATAAATCAGAGATTACAATAGTGACAAACTCTATCAGCACGTCTGCGAATCGGAGAAACTGAGTCCTCGACCTGGGCCTCCACCACTCCAATCCTCCATCTCTCGATAACAAGATCACAAGCAAAGGCAAGCTTGGGAAGAACACAAAGTTCTCCAAGGGACAAAGGGATGTAGACTCAAGTATAAGATCTGAAAACAATGGAATATAGTTTTATTGGTCTTCAATTCCTCCCCTTTCAATGTATCGAAAGGGTTCCTTATATAGTGCTTCAATGGGGTAATGGAAGGTCAAATCCGAGCGATCACAAGGAATATGGAAGTCCAAGAGACAAGTGAATCAGATCCACATCAAGGAGAACTCCAAAACTATTTGGCCTTTTGTACACATCCCGATGTACATGGGTTTAAGGGTCAAATCTACATATATACGTGAGAATAGGTTTAAAAGTCGCGTATAGAAAATAATGCATGTTTTTAGGGATGATCTTGGAAGCATCAAAGTTACAAAAATGGTCCATGGGGTCTAAAGAGTCTGTAGAGTAACAGGGAAGGCCATAAAGGTGTGATCCACCATGTGTGGTAAAATCAGCTGTAACAGATACCCCCTAATGTGTGAGGTCAGAGGCCCTATAGAATGGATGAAATACATTATAAGTCCATCCCAAAAGTGGAATGATGAAGAACCAGGTGGAAGAACCAGCCATCCAATAGTATAATACAATAATGCATTAGAGGAAATTTCAACTCAAAATGGGCCTCCTAAAAAAAATTAATAAAATAATAAAATAATATTTATTAATTTTGGAGGGAAAAAAGAAAAAAACTACTTTTTTGTTTGTATTTTTGACATATATCCCCGTGTTTTTACTCAAATTTCTATCGGGAGAGATCGTTGGATGCAGAAATAAATTCCACATCCAACTAGTACCCACTCAGCATACTTTTGATGGACCCTGCTACTCCAAAAACAAGAAATACCTAAAAAAACGTGATGATGACATCATCATCACGTTTTTTCAAGTATTTCTTGTTTTCAGAGTATCGGGGTCCATCAAAAGTATGCTGAGTGGTTACTCGTTGGATGTAGAATTTAATTATGCATCCAACGAGCTCTCCTGCTCGAAATTTGAGTAAAAACACGGGGAGATATGTTGAAAATACAAAAAAAAAGTAGTTTTTTTTATGATACCTATCCCCAAATTTATATTAAAAAAGTGTTTAAGACCTATACGGTATTTCAAATTTAAAGCAATTTCATTGGCTAACACATGATGACATGGAATTTTAGTTAAAGTTAAAAGGCCCATTTTGAGTTGAAATTTCCTCTAATGAAACTCTGCACATAACTACAAGTAGACATAGCAGTCCCAGATACATAAGAGTACAATGGACATGAATAGGAATGATACAAAATATGACATGTGTGGTCAACGCCATGTATAGTATAGATAGATCAGAATCTCCATGATGAATATATACAAAGGATCATGATCTCCATGAAAGATGAAGATATATAATGGATCAAGATTTCCATAATGGCTGGAAACATCTGTCATATACTGGAATCAAGTCATGAGAGCTGAAATATCATGAACACTGGCATGATCAAGGAGGTAGCATATATGAAATGCCACCAATCTGGAAGGTATTCTACACAATCCACCATGAGTACATGTCCTACTATGTGAATAGAGGTGTCGAGGTCGAACATAGTAGTTAATCATCTAATTACCGGTCATTGATGTATACCGTTAATAGATGCGAGATCACCCCTCGATAATAAAAATGGGAATCAAGGTACTAGAGTGAAAACTAACAAGTGTGAATAAATGTGTTGAGGTGGAACACTTGAAAGGATCCATCGATCAGGGGACATTGATGTATTTCCAAAACTGTTGATGGTGAGAGAACATTAGAGGAATTTTGGGGTCTAAAATGGGCCTCCTAAGGAAAATAGTAAAATAATAGTTAAAATAATAAAATAATATTGATTAATTTTGGAGGAAGAAAGAAAAAAACTACTTTTTGTGTTCGTATTTTCGACATATCTCCCTGTGTTTTTACTCAAATTTTGATCGAAAGAGCTCATTGGATGCGGAATTTGATTCCGCATCCAACGAGTACCCGCACTGCATACTTTTTATGGACCCCGCTACCCCAAAAACAAGAAATACCTAAAAAAACATGATGATGATGTCATCATCAAATTTTTCAGGTATTTCTTGTGTTTGGGGTAGCGGGGTCCATCAAAAGTATGCAGTGTGGGTACTCGTTGGATGCGGAATCAAATTCTGCATCCAATGATCTCTCCCGATCAAAATTTGAGTAAAAACACAATGAGATATGTCGAAAATACAAACAAAAAAAGTAGTTTTTTTAATGACAAATATGTCAATTCAACCATTATGGTTGACTTATTTTATTGAAATTCTATTGGTTCTTGAATTCCAACTCACAAAAACTTATTTTGGCACGTTTTCTTATAAGGCCCATTTTAGACCCCAAATTTCCTCTAATGCCTGCCACTGGTGACTGCAAGTCTCAAGGCACTCAAAAATGACTCTAGATTCCTATCCCAGAATAAATGATCTGAAGTCGATGGGATGAAATCCACTGGAAGGAGGGCATTAATGCATCCCTCATCATCCATTACAAGGTACTCAACAAGGCTGTATAATGTGGAAGGACTCGATCATAAAGTGCACGAACCAGTATCAGTACTGGGAATGGCCGACTCAAGTTTCAACTTCCTTCGAACAAGATCATAAAGGTGAATGGTGATTGAATATAGGCAGCATAGAGTCGATATACAAAACTGGGACATATCTGCGACAAAGGAGGCATCGACAGAGGCTCCATAGGGACAGGAAGCTTAACTAGTCGATGGAGATAAACTCAGAGAAATGAGTACAGCTCCTAAAGTCAAACTATTAACCCAACCAACGGATTTGATATATAGTGCTATGTTCAAAGGTGGCATGACTCGATTGTTACCAAAGATAACATCTTTTCTTGTCTGGATTTTTGGTTTTTTGAATTTTTTGGACTTTTTGAAATATTTTGAAAAGCTTGAAAAAGAATAAAAGTGCTTTATAGTTATAGACTAGGAGGAGACAAGTGTGAATGGGAAGACAAGCTAGTTCCAAGAAATGGAACATACCTATGCTCAATCAAGGACACATGTGTAGGATAACGACACTCAAGGGAAAGTCCCCTCCTGATAAAAATGGGGAATCAAGCTGTAAAGGATATATATAATGGCTCTACATGGCTAGACATGAGACAAGATCGGGCTATATGGCTGATAATCAAAGTCAGGGAAGCTGGCATAAGGCTCAATGAGGCAAGAAAAAATCATGATAATGCAATTACAACTTGACATAAGGGATTCCTAGGGACAAAGGGCAGCAAAAAAGATCAAGAGAAGTATGAGGCTCTTGCGTAAAGACATGGCAATACTATACAAAGGACTCCCACACCCTAAAGGGAAAAAATGTTAGCATGGGCACCAAATGCAACAAAAGAGCTAACTGGGCACCCATGTATGGTCAAGCTCTACCATTCACATAATGTCACTTCTAAAATAGCAAGAAGGTTTCGTGACAAAATATAACGGGTTCATACCTAAGGTTATAATGAAATGGTCAGAAGGTCATGCAAAATGCACACGGATGTGAAATCTAACCTATATGCTAGTTTAGACATAATACCTGAGAGAGGAACGAATGGATCAAAATAATGGTCAAAATGGCACTAAAAAGGGACTCATACATCATCAGATTAGTCCAAAACAGTCCAAAATGGTCAGAAACAGTCCAAAACTATAGAAAGGGGGTAAAAATTTTCAAAAATTTCAAAACTTTTCTATAAATAGTAAAAAAATTCAAAAATTACAAATAATTTGAAATTTTTACCCATTTGAGCTCAGAACTTCAAACCCGAATTCCAGGAGCTTCGTTTGGCAAAATTCGACATCGTTTGTTCTAGGTAACTTCTCATGTCCTCCTCTTCCATTTTCATGTAAAATTTTTCAATTTCCATGGTCAATTTTTGACTTTTACGCCAGTCTAAATTGGTCTTCTTATCCCACATGAAAATCAGGGTTTTTTCCGCGTATAGGGTTGTCTATACGCGGAAAAATTGCCAAAACCTGTGTACATACACGACTGTTCTGCAAACAGTTATGTATGCGGCCGCACACATGGTTTTTTAGGTTAAATAATGACCAAAAATTATTTTTAATGTGCAGGATGGTTCTAGAATGGAGGGAAAAGGAACATGGAGACGTAGAAGAGGTTGTTCGGGGTGATTTGATGGCTCAACAAGCTCTACGTGCATGTGGGATATACAACTTTTGGTGTCTTGGCAGCCTGAGGTCCAAACCCAGACTACTGCAGATGCTACTAGACTACTGAGATCTAGACTCAGAGTCTTTCCATATCGATAGGATGTCCCTCACTATAGAGGTGGAGGACATATACTTCATTACAAGATTGTCCCAACGGAGAGAGGTGGTGAACCTACGCTCTCGTGGGCCTGGAGGTGGCCTCACCATTGATGAGTATATTGTAGTATATTATTTTCCAGAGATGGAAAAGGTTAGGAGTCAAATCCCAACAAACTCCATCCAGGTGCTAGGACTGAAGACCATACTACTAGAACTCAGTAGGAAAGCTGGTCTAGCATCACTCCACAAGGCCTCGTGACCATTGATGTTGTATGCAGTGGAGTGCATGAGACCCACAGTTTACGATTGGAGCACTGCACCGTTGAGTAACATGAAGCAGCAACTCAATGACTATAAGATGGGCAGGGTACAAAACTTCAGTTTCAACAGTATACTGAGCACGTTCTTCTTTGAGCGTGTTCCGGGGCTAAGCCCTAGAGCTGATGTTCCTCCTCACGCGGTTCAAGATCCGTCCCAATGACATTGGGTATATGCTATGCGCAGACAAGGTAGAGGTAGGGTGTCTAACCCCTACCCAGCTGATTTCTTTCTTTCCATGGTGGTGGTGGCAGATAGCTGCCATTAATGATTACCCCTATGCGGGCATATATTTTGGGGGATATCCCGACATGCCCCTACCACGAGGAGTAGCATATGGTGACATTGGTAACAAATCCCAAACCCTCTTTTTAAATTTTTTTGAACTATTAATTTTTTTGTGTTTTTTTATATATAGACTCAAAAGACATGTTTTTGGTGTGACGACACATAGTCACACTCTATCATATGTATGCAGATGTTAGACGAAGGCATGATGGCTTCCCTCGTCATAGAAAAAGGGGAAGAGGAGATGATATCATGGGTGTGGATGTGTAGCAGACACTCCAAAG
Source organism: Pseudotsuga menziesii (assembly GCA_001517045.1). Lineage (NCBI taxonomy): Eukaryota > Viridiplantae > Streptophyta > Pinopsida > Pinales > Pinaceae > Pseudotsuga > Pseudotsuga menziesii. The sequence continues at coordinate 83,856 of LPNX011220743.1, read as the reverse complement.
AATCCACACAAACTTTGTATGACTAACACACAGGGTACCCATGGCGCAAGTCGACGAAAATGCATGGAGATATTAGTTATAAATTTGAGAACAATGCATAATTACAATATTACGTAATGACAAAAATGTATATTTTAATTGTTTTTTACCACAATCCAATTATATGTACAATGTTATATTAACAATGTCAAATTGTATTCACAAATATGGAACATACCCAATACACATAAGCACCCAGCACACCTAAGAAACTGATCCAACTTGGTGGAATACAAAAGCACCTTACCCACATAACAACCTAACAAACTTTTAAAGGATGCAAGAAGTTGACACACCTAAGTGATGCACCTGTGTGGTCTACATAAATAAAATTAGTGTTTGGCATGATGTCTTTCATCTAACGAATACATGGGATACACATCAAACCTAAAATTATCCGAGTATTATAAGGTTGATTCAAAATAATGGTTATGACTATATCCTGCACATTATTTTATCATTTTGTTAATGTACATGGAATTTGATGAATGGCCTCGAGTAACAGCTTTGAAAGAGATGAAAGTTATGTGTTATTTTATTATAGTTTAAATTGATTAGAGAAGTACTATTCTGAATCTTGTTTTCTAAATTCATGTTTATGGATTATTATTCGAAGCATTCGTAGCATGAAGATATATAATTTTTTGCAATAATGGCATAATAGGTTGGCCACTTGTTTTTAAACATAAACATGTTCCATTACATGGTTACTGACATAATGGAATTGTCTCCTCTTGCATTTCATCGTACAAATTCTCACATCTCTGGGATGAGGGGAAGATCTACAATCACCTTCAAGTTGACCACTATGTGCAAAAATTGAGCAAAATCCTAGTTTCCAAAATTGACAAAAAAAAGATGATCCCTTGTCCATGGACCCAGAGTGGAGGGCCACTATAGCACTATCCCAATGTACTGAATCCAACGGTTCATTGATCTGAGCAACGGTCATCAATCTATGGAACGTTGAATCCCACCTCGTACAGGATTTTAGGGACACCTGTTGAATCCCTAACTGGGGCATAGAATGGAAATGGTGCATCAAAAAGTGCTTTCAATGGGTTGTACAAGCATGTTTAGGAAGGTTCCATGTGGGAATGCTAGCCACATGTTCACAGTCAAGGAATTTGCAAAGCCAACCCCTATGTGCAGAAATTGGACATTCACTTACTAAGAAAAACCCTAGTTTCCAAAATTGACCGAAAAAATGATCCCTTGTCCATGGAACCAGACTAGAGGGCCACCCTAGAACTATATCAATGTCTTGAATCCAATGGAGTTGGCAGTTTGTCGATCCGAGCAACGGTCATGATTCTATGGCACATTGAATCCCACCTCCTACAGGCTTTTAGGGACACCTATTGAATCCCTACCTGGGGCATAGAATGGAAACCGTGCATAAAAAAGGGCTTTCAGTGGGTCATGAAAACATGTTTAGGCATGTGTTTTGTGGGAACTCTAGCCAGATCTTCACGGTCGAGCAATATGAAAATTTGACCCCCATGTCCAAAAATTTCACATTAGGCTTACTGAGCAAAACCCTAGTTTCCAAAATTGACCAAAAATATGGTCTCTTATCCATGGAACCAAATTAGAGGGCCACCCTAGCACTATCTTGATGTCTTGAATCCAACTGAGTCGACGGCTCATCGATCCAAGGAACAGTCATGATTCTATGGCATGTTGAATCCCACCTCCTACAGGCTTTCAGGGACACCTGTTGAATCCCTACTTGGGGCATAGAATGGAAAGCGTGCATCAAAAAGGGCTTCTAGTGGGTCATGCAAGATTTTTAGGGATGTGTTATGTGGGAATGCTAGCCATACCTTCATGGTCAAGCAATATGCGAATTTGACCCCATGTGCACAAATTTCACATTCACTTACTAAGCAAAACCCTAGTTTCTAAAATTGACCAAAACAATGGTCTCTTATCCATGGAACTAGATTAGAGGGCCACCCTAGCACTATCCCAATGTCTTGAATCCAACGGAGCCAACGGTTCATCGATCTGAGCAGCAGTCATGATTCTATGGCACGTTGAATTTCACATCCTATAGTCTTTTAGAGACACCTGTCGAATCCCTACCCGAGGCATAGAATGGAAACCATGCATCAAAAAGGGCTTCCAATGGGTCATGAAAGCTTGTTTAGGCATGTGTTATGTGAGAATGCTAGCCACACCTTCACGATCGAGCAATATGCAAATTTGACCCCCATGTGCAAAAATTTCACATTCACTTACTAAGAAAAACCCTAGTTTCCAAAATTGACCAAAAAATGGTCTCTTATACATGGAACCAGATTAGAGGGCCTCCCTAGCACTATCCCGATGTCCTAAATCCAACGGAGCCAATGGTTTTTCGATCCAAGAAATGGTCATCATTCTATGGCACGCTGAATCCCACCTCCTACAAGCTTTCAAGGACACGTGTTGAATCCCTACCCAGGGCATAGAATGGGAATCGTGCATCAAAAAGGGCTTCCAGAGGGTTGTGCAAGCTTGTTTAGGCATGTTTTATGTGGGAATGCTAACCACACCTTCACGATCAAGAAATATGCGACTTTAACCCCCATGTGAAAATATTTCACATTCACTTACTAAGCAAAACCCTAGTTTCCAAAATTGACCAAAAAAATGGTCTCTTCTCCATGGAACCATATTAGAGGGAATCCCTAGCACTATCTCGATGTCCTGAATCCAATGGATCTTACGGTTAGTCAATCTGAGCAATGGTCATGATTCTATGGCACATTGAATCCCACCTCCTATAGGCTTTCAAGGACACCTGTTGAATCCCTACCCAGGAGAAACAAATTATCAGAGTGAAGGAGATAATTATCGGATTCAAGGAGATGTCCTTATAGGATCAACTTCGATATTCAAGGAAAATGCAATAGACATATCTCAGATAGAGTGGTAGATAATGGTCTTGGGCTATAAGGCATGAGTCATGTAAGTATCAATATAATACAACAAATCCATTGTAGAAGTCTATTAAATTTATCAATATATCAAGTGCTCAATGTATCAAACTGAAAATAATCAATGAGAACATGAAACCAAAATATCTAAATACCACATACTTGACTACCTACCTGTGTTCATTCGACTATACCATCAGGATCACCTCTAATATAAATGGTATCCTTTAGCCTCTCGTGCTCGGAGTAAGGCAACAAGTATCGTGACTTTGATGAGTTCTTGTTTGGAATTATTTGTGGCTGGAGGTTTGTGCCAATAACTAAGTTTGTATAATGGTATACAATTTGAAATGGTCTATAATCTTCAAATACATAACCTTTTTTCTTTTGTTCATGGGAAACCTGTGTCAAATATTCCCCTTTGATAACCATTGCCCTCAGAGTTGCTTAATAATACAATGAGGGTCTGCTTCCCATCCAAGCAATGTGCCAGCCAGTAGTTAGTGTGCCATTCATTGTCTCTCGAGGCAACCACTGCGTATATGTGCCCTAAATAAAATAAAGTGTAGACCTAGGAGTCAGCTAACTAAACACAACTAGTCGTCAAACATTTCAAAGTGATCAACATAATAGTCGAACCTGGTTGTATGAGATCTGAAATGTGGTCATAGTCATGTGAAATACTCGACTGGCCTTCCTCAAACTGGGATAATTCTAAAGTTATTTGTCGGAAAATGGGGAGTTATACACGATCCCAGTTGTCAACCCAATCTATTGATTCAGAGTTGTCCCATTCACCACTGCTATATGGATAACAAAAACAAGAGAGTTTTCTTCTCCACATTTCAACTATAGCATTGTCTGACGTCCTAACTGAATAGAATGCATGAGTTCCTTGGACGGTCTTGCACTCATATAGGTGTGATCGATCTACATTGATCACCTCCCAAAAATATCTATGTACGTGTGCTTTTTGAGATGATTGGTCTTCTTTCCTTCTAGCTCCATGCCCCATCACTGAAGAACACCATGCAACAATGGTCTTTACATCTCAGATGAGAGAAATAGTTGTGAATTTCATCTCTTGCCTACGTAATGCAGTCTTGATGCATGCACCTGCTCCATCATGTTCCCCTTTTCCATGTCCAGTCTCAAAATAGTTCCAAATATGTGGCACCTTGTGCCTCTTGTGGAGAATACAAAGCCATTGGAAGACACGGGAATTTTTGAATTGCCCCGCACAACCATCAGACCAAATCCAATGTTGTTCCATCTGTATATTGTTATCCTCTAAGTGTTTGTAGAACAATTGAAAGCTATGTTGTACAAAAGCCAATTCATGACACATGTCATCACTTATGTAAAAGTGATACTCCTTCATTATAATTATGTTCTCTTCAATACTATCTGCCCCATGTCTATAGCTGATATGGACCGTTATGCTGACATGATCTGAGTGATAATATTGACTTTCAATCTCATTTTGTGGTTGAAGAGTGTAGTTTTCTGCAAAATCGACCACTGATAATATAGTTCCAATAGGAAATGTATCCCTGCACACTCTAAACTACTCATCTTGCCACTCTAAAATGCTCATCTTGCCAATGAGCCAAATGTACATGCTTTACATACTGTTGTGTCTTTTCAAAGAATTCCTCCATGAAGTTGCATACCAGTACCTGGTAGATCAACAATAAATATTTACAGATCAATAGGTTGTTACATATATAAAGTAGCAATAGATATCAATAGGAAAAAATACTATTTAGGAACTCGTTTCTAACCTAAGAGGTGACCAATTGTATTTTTTTCCTTTCATTCCCTCCACTGATATCATATGTGGCATATTTGAATGATTGCAAGTTCACTTCATGTATCCCAAGTTCATGTTCATCGGTGACAGGTATGCATTTGTCCAAAAATGCCATTCCACCACACCTTGGGCATGTCCCATCTACGCAAGGCCTTTGATAAAATGTGCAACCTTCTGTCCTTCTACACAATATGCTATGGATAAATTCTCTAGACGATGTCGGTGGCAATGTAGTTGAGCATTCCTACACAAGGCTGTTATGCAAAACATGCAATATATGTATATATGTATCATAATAATAAGCGTACTCAATGTGATATCGACAACAACATGTGTTACGAGTTGTGTTTATTTTAACATACCATGGTTTGCATTTCTTGAAGGATCTTTGGCCTAAGTTAAGTTCATTATGTTCATGCCTAAACCTCTCATATAATTATGTTTGTGTTAGGTCAAGAAAATGTTTAATGTGGGGCTCACGATCCCTAGAACTCATTCTCAATTTTAGTACATCTTTTTGGTTGGATGAAGGTCTACTATTGTGACGCCAAAACTCTTGCACCAGTCCCTTTACCACATCAATAAGCTTCATATCGAAATGTGGCAACCTGCCAATGAAGGACCAGACATCTGTTTCACCAGAGTCAAGTTGTTCTCTTCTAGAACAATACCTACGGAGTCCTTTGATATCCAACCCTACAAGTTTGGATGTAGGCTTAAGAAGGCGAAGGGCCCTGGTGCTTTTGTTCACGATTGATTGTGGTAACACACGGCGAGCTGCATTGCAATCCTTTGAACGAGATTTCTTTCCAATATTACTAAATTCATCTACCAAACTTCTGACAACATAAGAACTTGGTTCAGAACTATTTATCATCTTTATCCTTAAGTTTTTCCTAACAATAGTCATAGACCTAGATTTTAACAATGATATAAATAATCTACATTTATCTCCATCACATTTAGAATCAAAATAGTTGACAAGTATCTGTTGAGATTGATATGCAATACTGCGTTTAGACAAGGTACCTTCAAGCGAACCAATGAGACTTTCATCGATTTGTATACGTTTTGGAGTTCTTCAGCGTGAAGTTGCTAGTGGAGGTAGGGAGGTTGGAATTGCACCCTGTACCATATCACCTGGTCGGTCTGGCATTTGAATATGAGCTTCATGTCCTTCTGTGTCTTCCTGACAGTCAGACAGTGGCAATTGGAAATCCTCTTGAGTGGTCTGAAAAACATTTTCTTCTTCGAGCATACCTTTGGCATTCAATGTCTCTCTAAATTCATCACTTGTATACCCACATTCAATTAAATCTGCAAAGGTTTTATGTGGCCTTGATGTGCACCTACGTTTTACTCCTTGATCAGTACCATGTAGTGCTCGTTCTTCTACTAATATGGTGACCAAAGACCCCTCGAGAAAATGCTTTTGTCTTTCTTGATGTGGATTGGTAGGAAGAACCATGGCATCCTCAACAACTAGAATTGGTTGAGTGTTCATAGAGTGTCTTTGATTGGTCATGTCATTTCTTTTCTTCTCTCTAATTTATTCAAGGATTTTATTGGGTATCCGTTTCCTTGCTGATTTTCTTGCTCGATTGCGTGAATTTCCCATGACCACAATGATCAATGATATATATGGTTTCCTTTGCTAGATCCTCAATGGGAAACTACCTAGGGCTTGGTTTCTCTCTTGCTCAATTGTGTCTAGATACTCAAGATATGGGGAATATTGGGAAGAATGTTGTCTTTGCTAGCTCCTCAGTTCCAAGAAAAACAATGGTAGAGATGCTCTATGGTGCTCCTCAATGTGAAATTCCCCAAGCTTAGTAAATATCTTGAGCAATTGTGTCTACATACTCTTGAGCTAGGGGGGGTATTGGGAAGAATACATTTCCTTTGCTAGCTCCTCAATTGCAAGA
>LPNX011220743.1:45066-72029 GCA_001517045.1 Pseudotsuga menziesii | reverse complement strand
ATGATGATGAGGATGATGATGATGATGATGATGATGTTGATGATGATGATGATGATGATGAAGATGTTTATGATGATGATGATGATGGAGGATGAGGATGGTGATGATGATGGTGATGATGATGTTCATGATGTTGATGTTCATGATGATGATGATGATGATGATGATGATGATGATGATGAAGATGTTTATGATGATGATGATGAGGATGAGGATGAGGATGGTGATGAAGGTGATGATGATGACGATGACGATGACGATGACGATGACGATGTTGATGATGATGATGATGATGATGATGACGATGGTGATGATGATGTTGATGATGTTGATGTTGATGATGATGATGATGATGATGATGATGATGATGAAGATGATGAAGATGAATATGATGAAGATGAAGATGAAGATGAAGATGAAGATGAATATGTTTATGATGATGATGATGATGAGGATGACGATGATGACGATGGTGATGATGATTGTGATGGTGATGATGATGATAACAACGATGAAGATTATGATTATGAATATGGCGATGAGGATGATGTTGAGGATGGTGATGATGAAGATGATGATGATTATGGTGATAATGATGATGATGACAACAATGATGATGATGATGACAACGATGATCGATGATGATGATGGTGATGATGATGATGATGATGATGAATGATGATGATGAGGATGGTGATGATGATGGTGATGATGATGACGATGATGATGAAGGTGATGATGTTGTTGATGTTGATAATGATGATGATGATGATGATGATGATGATGTTGATTTAGGGGGGAGAGAGGTAGGAGGAGGAGGGAAGTTAGAGATAGGGAGAGGAGGATTGGGGATTAGTAAGAATTGGGGGGAAGAGGGGGAATGTTAGTCGTAGGGGGTGACTCATAGATGTGTGATGTGGGTTTCTTTTTGTGTGAGAGAGAGAGGGTTGGGGAATATATAGGGGGTGGGGGCTAAGTGTAGTTGGATGAGTTGGGGAGCAAGAAAGAGTGGAGAGAGAGGTTTTATGTGTTAGGAGTGAGAGAGAGGTGCTAGAAGGATGCATGTGTGTGTGAGAGAGGAAGAGAGAGAGGGGGGGGAGGGAGGTTTAGGGTGGTGGGGTGTTAAGAAGAGAGAGGAGGGGGGGTTAGTATGAGTTAGGGGGAAGATGGGAGTCAGAGGGGAGATAAAATCATAAAATTACTGGTATAATTGACAAAAAAATCACTCATTGTAGTATTTAAAAATGAGATCCTATATTTATTAACTAAAACACGCCCTCGTTTTTATTAGCTAAAACGTGCTCGCATTTTTCTTATATAAAACGTGCTTCCGTTTTTCTTTACTAAATCGCGCTCGTGTTTTGTTTAAATTCAAAAATCTATTCCCTCCAAATGATAAGTTCGAGCCTCCACCCATGCTTCCATGGAATTCTTATGCCTATGTGTCTGCTTCGTAATTTGCTTCGGATTCAACATGCCTATGCCTTGGAGTATGATAAACCATGGCTAATTCAACATTATATCCAAATTTTCAATATGCTCATGTTTAGCGGTTCGTCTAATTATGCTGCACATCTCCATTTTTTATGACATTTTAGAAACAGATATGGTCTTTTTATGCAAATTCTAAATATGTAAATTTTAACAAGAATACATAAATGTTTTCTATTTTTTTCTTATTTATCTTTTGTCATCACTCCTCAACTCAAAAAAACACACTGTTAGTGTTTCGTCCATATCTCTTTCATTTCTTGTCCATTTAAAAAACAATTGTACAGTCCACTAAAGAACACCAACCTCTACATGGTATAAAAAAAACCCATTTCCAAATAATTGCATTAAGACATTCAAACGCTACACCCACAATTGGCGTACCGTTTTCGAGGTTTGATCTCTTAGATAATTAAAAAAAAAATTAAAAATATTATTTTTACTATTGGAAAAATAGTCATGCACTAGTCCTATATGTTCTCTATATGTATACTAGTTTTCGTAAGTTTATTCCATCATTTAGACACTCAGACACTGCACCCACAAAAACATATACCTTATAATTTGTCCCAAAAATAAAAAGTGCCCGTTAAAAAATATATAACTTTAGATAGTTAGCAGCATTTTCAATAGAAAAAAATTATATATTTGGAAAGGTCATTAAATTTCCTACATTTCTTGTTTTTTACTCATCGCAAGATTCATTGTGTAAGTGTCTCAAAATATCCATGCAAGTTGATGGATGTCTGTTTTTTCAATTTTGTATTGCATCTAACATGCCAAAAGAGACCCTAAAATTCTTGCACACACCCTTATATTTGATGTTCTATATAACTTGCAGTAACGGTTCCTATCACCTAAGTTCTCTACTTGTCTAATTTTTTAATTTTTAAGGAATGAAATTGCTTCAAAGAAATGTTGAAATTTGGAAAATGTAAAATGAAATGATGAAATATTGTTTTTAATGTTTTTAAGACTGAAACTATAATAGAAGAAAAAAACACTTGTACTTAACTCTTAACTTCTAGGAACACAAGCTCTCTGAGCTATTGTTCCATTGATAGAAAGTTAGAAAATACAAGTCCAACTACTGTTAGGCTTCGAAGTACCAGTTTCTAGCAATAAATGTACTATACAATTTTCACAAAACTCAGTGTAGTAAGATGCAACAAGCTCCTTCACTATGACATCCTTAATGTTTTTGCCCAAATTTTCGATACTGACTCCATAAATATCTAGATGTATCAAGCTAATCATGAGCCATCCAAACCTGCAAAATAACATGGATATGAAATTTTTTGAACAACTATTATTGTTGCATAAATCACAACATAAATATAAACATTGCCACGAGAATCATGGGCTTGATTGATTACCATTAGAGGCATATCGACTGATAAAGAATGTTGAAGTTTTGTGTCTCGTTCCATCATTAACATATCAATTCCAATGTATAGGGCATAAGATGTCGGGTCTTTCCCTGAAAGGGCATGCAAGGAATGAAGGTAGAAGACTGATAAGGATTCAAATGTTGATTTGACCTTCTAATAAACAAGTCTAGCCCCTACGTTCTAATTTGTCACTCCACCATCGATCCCATTTTCTCATTGATCCCATGTGCACAAGCAGCTTTCATTTTTTAGTGAAGAGAAAGATTACCCAATGGTCTATATAGCCTAGTTTCCCCAGGTAATGGATTTGTTCAGGGAAATTGAGGGAGAGAAAACATGATAGATATCCCTGGAACAAACCCTGAAGAATGTGACTAGAACCTTAACACACCATGGGAACCCTCAAACAAACCTTGAAGAATGTGAATAGAAACTGAACACGTCCCAAAGGGAGATTGAAGGTGCATGAACAAAGTGGGAAACGTTGGGATCCCTTGAATAAAACCTGAAAAATGTATGAAGAACCCAAATAGAAACCAAATGATGATTAAATGAGAGTGAACAAGGTAGGAAATGTAGGGATACCTCAAAAAAACCCTTAAGATCATGAGAAAAAACCCAAAAAATTATTGGAGGAGCACGAACGCAACAAGAAATGCTAGGATGCCTCAAACAAACCCCCCAAATTGTAGAATTAAATTTCCACGACGAGAGGCATAAATCAATGGAATTATGTAGCACATAGTAAAAATTAAGCCATTTTATACCTAACCCCCCTTTTATCATATTATGCTCTCTTATGAGGACAATATATTGGATTTAAGATCTTTCATTTTAAAACCCCCTTTAAGAACGGACCTGTTATGATATTGTTTTCTTAGTGAATCCCTCATGGATTATGTATATAAATAAATGTATTTAAACAATTTCATTTTCTCTCTCTTACTCACAAACATACAGAAAGAGAGACCAAATCGAAATACAAGAACACTACATACATATACTAATATACAACTCCCTTGGCCTGGCCTATGACATGTTTAAATAGCACACTTATAATAGATATAAAAAACAATTGATCACATTGGCTCTATGTCAATAGAGAATTATCCCAACAATGAAAATAAATAAACCCCAAAAATATAAAACAATGACATGTTAACATAAGAATTAAAACTTCCAACACATATATTAAATCATATACATGAGAAAACAACTATAAACATCTAAGATGGGAGCTAAGGTAATGAGGGTAAGGGTGTGATAAGGGTCAACATCAAAGAGCATATTGATTTAAGATACAAAGATAAACATAAATTATTGAAGTGTTTAAACATATTATATCTATTCTTAATTTAAAAATTCTTATCATTTTCTACTCATATAATTTATTAAAAGTAATGCTCAACTATCGTTAGTTTTTCTATAGTCCATTAAAAATTCAAATTGGAGATACTAAACTTTTGATCCCTTCTTTGTATGCCTCTCTTCAAAGACCCTTTCTTCCACTTCGTACTTCTCATGTTGGTTTGAAAGGATAGTCGCTTACATTAGTCTAGACTAGGGATCTCAATGGATCCAATTTCCCATTTAAGTAGTCCATTGTTCAACTTGGACAAATTCTATAGACAAAACAAGAACTAAGAACGATCATTTAGGGAACAATAACAAGAAGTATGACATCCATGTTACTTGTGTAAATACCCTTAAAGGATTAAATACAATATGAAATTCTATGTATATCACTTCATGGTGCTTCAAATTTAATCATTATCATCTTATTGTTAGACAAGCCTATGCACTCTACCATTGGATGCAAGAAATCAACATGGTACCTCCACTCTAGTTACGGATTTGTTCACACAAAATTTGATTAGAAATATATCATATCTAGCCAACCTTATTAAGATACCCAAATCAAAGGTTCCTCACCTCAATATACATTAAGGAATCCATCAGGATTATATATTTTGTTTCTCAGAACATAATGCCCCGCCCATCCCACTTCCCATTGACACCACGAACATGATCACCTCCTACCTAGTGCTACCCGTTACCACTTGAAATTGTAGTTTAAGCCATAGATAAGCATATGAGTGGAAAATGACCACTGTCACCTTAGTCACTTGTCCCCAACTACTTCGGAAGCTGAGGCCTCCTAGGGGAGAGCCCTAGTTCAATTCTGGAAAACACAATAAACACCAAAGAATACTTATTTCAAGGTTGTTAATGACCATTTCCTTATTGGAGTCAAAATGATGAGAATAGAGAAGATATATATGTAATATGGATACAAATAGTGCAAATGCATTCAATATGTCCACATCATAGATGTATGTAAGTAAACAACCAATTCTTAGTATTGAATTGTACTAATATCATATATCAAGAGGAATGTTTGAATCCCAACTCACCAGCATTCACACGTCCAAATTATTAATAACCAATAGTAATGAATCATCAATGAAAGTTTGTGTGAGAACAATATACACTAAGTACTCCTGCACTAATTAGTATAAAATCACCCATAGTGGTCCCATTCTTTTTTATGTTTATCCCAAATTGAAGTTAACTACTGTAGTATAAACATAGAGATGAAACTAAGTACACCATCGCATAATAGTGTAATAAAAGATAAAAAAATGCAAATTTAGCAATATCACATTCACAACCATAAAATATGCATTCAAACTTGAAATGTGCATGTGATGAAACGTTGATATACAATTGCAAAGTTAAAATGGTGACCATTTAAACTACAAATTTCCCCAAGAAGGTGCAATGATACACCGATAGGTCAATCTTGGAGGGTGAATCAACCATAGTGCACCACAAGTTTGTTTTTGGTCTCTTTCGTCATTCCGTTGTTTTTCTGTCTTGTATGTCGAAATTTGGGGTGGAATTGGTACAATGTCATTGCGTATATGTGAAGTTGAGGTTTTATTTGAATTCACCTCTATGGTTTTGTTTTTATGCGCTAGATTTTTCTTTTTGTCCTCCTTATGTGCACTAGAATTCAAGGTTTTTCATTATGAAGAAGCGCTATAATTTAGGGTTTTTCATTATGAAGAGGGATAAGGGAATTTTGACTCTTGTCTTGACAAAGGTATGGGACCACTTTGAAAATTATCTAATTTTTATTTCATCTTCTTGCATGAGAGTGAGAAACGCATCGGTGTTCGAGATCGTCATGACATTCATATTGGTTTACATAGTGTATGGCACCATGATTGACCCAAGGAAGGGAATTTTGGGCACCATTGTTGTGATATGCATTGGATTCATTGTGGGAACCAACATATTGCCAAGGGAGCTTTTAACGGTGCTTCGATGAACCCGGCAAGAGCATTCAATCCAACACTAGTGAGCTGGACATGGGAGAACCACTTGATATCACTAAAACCAACATGAGAGTCATCAAGGGCCTACAATAGAAAATTGTTTATCATTCACATAGTGGTCATTAGAGAGATATTTTTTGGGAGGATATCTATCATGACCACAAGAATCAAAATGTGGATGTTAGGGAATAACTACTTCCCTTACTGCATAATAAATAAAAAGCTTGCATGAAAAAGTAGGGAATTTGGATTGTGTTGATATCTGGGGCTCACACATGTCAGTTCAACCAGATTTGACATAAGAGACATTCACCATTTGAATCTTGTATAATTACACTAAGATGGGTTGGTCCCAGATTCTGAATTGGGGCATGATGTCCCACCCTAGCTTTCAAATCTGACCCTCCTAGACAATACTATTGAAGAAAAGGAATCATCCCTTTCCACTGCATGATAGGCACATCCCTTTTGAGGAATTGGCTAATCAATAGCTATTCAAAGGTAGGTAGTTTTATGTAAACAACACACAGGATCATTGTTTCAACTGCTTGAACATTTAGTTGGGATATCAAACATATCCACCACCAGACATCTATCATAAAGTAATTCATGGCTAGCACACAATGCCTTTTTCAATGGGACACATAGTGTCATGGTTTCCTGGTAAGGTGACTGTAAAGTGCACTATAATTGACCAGGGGCAAGGTTTTTTTGTATAATCAGGTCCTATCATTTTTGCTGTTGGGATCGGCAAAACAAAATGTTGAGGATCAACAACAACGTGCTAGGGTCTCAAATTTTCTTGTATTTTTGCTATCTATCCCAATCATGGGCTCCAACATGTGGCTGGTGATAAGGTACAGGACTTTTACCACCTAAGTTGTTCTTAGTGGTTTTTTATTAAGTGATCCCCATGAATCGGACAAATATTTTTTGTTCAGACTTCAGAAGACCTTTAGAAGTGCTTCTGGGAAGTGCTTATTGTACTATATCACATGTTCATACCCCCTTGGGGGAGTTGTAATAAATGTTCTAACATGACAGTGTCTATAAAAGACTCGGTCTCTTAGACTTTATTTGTCAATCCGATTAGCCTAGGGTGTTTTTTCCCTTGGTATTATTCGTTGTTGAATAAACGACTGATAATTTCAGAGTTTTTTACTCAATACCTCCAAAGTTGGGGTGGTCAGCTTGGCATTTAGGCCTGTTGAGGTTATTAGAGTCTATGTGTCAATGCATAAACATGCTAGGAATCATGGTTGAGTCATATGAACATGTCTAAGTCCCCCTAGGTTTTTATTTTATTTTTATTTTTTTAGTGTTTTTTATTAAAATTTAATTTTTCCAAAACTTAGGCTATTTTTTAATAGTTTAATTGGAAAAAATGGTTTTGTAATAAAAGTGGGCTCAATAATCAGTTTCAGTCATGTAGGTGCTCATTTTCAATATAAGAGCACCCAGTAAACCTATAGACCCACTATTTCCTAGTTTTGAGTGATTTTCCATCACTCAGGTCAGAAAGCCCCAAAAAATCAATTATTGATTATTTTAAATAATAAATTGATGAATAATGGAGCAAATCCAAAATCCTAGATCAATGGATTCTCAACCGATTTGATTGAAATTAGTCTCATCGACACCAGATTGACTGGATCTAAAAAATCCTTGACTGAAGGAGGTGATCTGGGTGGATTCAGAGTTGAACTTAAACTTCGTTTATGGGGAATTGCACTCTCTCTCTCTCATACACATGTGTGAGCTCTTTTGGCAGCTCTGTGCTTGATGATTCACTCAGCGGGTTGATGTGTTAGGTCAACCAGCCCCTCGATTGACATTCAGACTCAGTAGAAGCTTAGTTCAGCTTCAGATCAGGCACTAATGGACTCTCCTTTAGCTACAGTGGTCTATCTCCTTGGGATTTGAGCCTCCTCTAGGATGGGGTTTCAATTTTTTGTATAAATAAAGCATGAATTCCACCTTTCCAAGTTATTAGAGTTGGATTGAGGAGCTATTGATGTTTTAATACAGTGTAATATCTTTTTCTATTGAACAAAGTGAAGCTTTGGATGGAAGACGGTGTCATATCATTGTATGTGTGGATGAGCATTTCCATGTTTCACTGAGGTAACCTATATCTATGTTCATAATTTGCTAATTGTTTGTGGATTCATTCCTAAGATTGATAATAATATTATTATAATCTTCATAGGAAAGGATTTTTTCAATAACTTTATTGGCCATATCTTTCCTGTGATGCATGTTTAGAGATCTAGATTCAGTATGTTTTATAAGTTTATATGCATGTTATTCTGAAATCTCTGTGTATGTATTAACCTGATCTCACAAGTATTTTGGAAAGTATTTAGATTCAATTGCAGGTTCCTAGCTTGGAGAGGATGATGATCTAGTTTTTTTCTTCACTCTCTCCAAAACCATTCAAAGGCATAGTCACTCAAAATTCCACTGGAAATCTCCACGGTTGATCTTCAAGGCTTCCAGCAATAAATGCTCTTCTTTTCCTCTTCCTCCAAATTTTTCTAAAATCAGTCCAGTTACTTGTTTGCAGCTTTAAAATTGTTTACATCTATCAATTTCAGAGTTTATTTTACATATATATTGTTTCCTTAAATCTCATAAACTAGATCTCATTTCTAAAAGAAAATTTACAAGCATTCTACATTTAGTTTTAGGGAAAATTGTCATTTTTCAAGGCTGTGAAAGTAGGTCTAAGGCTTGTTGAATGCATGGTTGTTTCCTTAGAATATAAAAATTTACATTCAGAAATTTAAGTGCTTCATATTTTCTTCTCCCAAAGCAGGCCAATATCCCAAGGAAATCTTTCTTTCCTTGGTTTCTTTTCCGCTTCTTTAAAACCTAGTTTTAACTTAGAATTTTTGCGTAAAAATTTTGTTCATCGAAAACCACTTTCAAAGTACTTTTGGGAATATTTAAATATTATAATCTTGCTGTTTTTTATAAGGTGTAACATAAAATAGGAGGAGGCACTGTCTGGAAATCATTTCTGGACCATTCGAAACCCCCTAGGGGGTCTCCATCTTCCCAAAATTTCAAATTTTTGCAATTTGTAAACCTTTGGTCTCATTCCATATAAGGAACAAGTGGATTAATTTGAGTTTTCTGATATTTTAATTGCTACTAATAAAAATAAAAATCTTTTCGAATAGGCTCTTTCAAGCCTATTCACCATACCCCCTGGGGGGATTCGCATTCGTGTGATTTTTTACATTGTTTCACCTTGTTTCTGTTCTAATTTAGTATTGACATGAAATATTGTATAATTTGATAAAATTTCACATTATTCCACATTTTCAATTCAAAATTAATCATACTACTTACCCCATGACTTCTCGATTGACCCGCAAGGGGAAAGAGATGCGTGGTAGGACTAATTAGAAAACCGATGTTGTGTATCTCTGATTCCATTTTCATTAATTGTTTTAATAATAATAATAAAATCAACCCCTCCTTGATTCCCTGATTGAGTTCCACTTGGACCGAAAGAGGTTCTTGGAGGGTTTTCTTTTTAATAAGAACACCTCTTTTAAAACTTACTAAAATTAACAAAGACTCCAGTGTGTATGCTTTGTACTTGGCTGCGGTTCATCCGATCATTCAAGCTGCATCAAAATCACTTGAGTGACTAGGTTAATTAGTCTTCAGCTCCCAAATTTAAAAACCATCAGGCGAAAATCCAATGCCTCGAACAAACTATAAAAGGTGGCAAAATACCCAAAGGAGTGGGAACAACTAGAAAGTGACGTTGAGGCGTCGATGTCTGTCACACCCTTATGGGTGCGTTACAAACAATAGTCTCCAAGACTCTATTCCAGCCCATAAACACCTTGCAGGTAGCCATCAAGGTTAACTTTTCGACATACTCCAAGAACCCCTCGTGTATATCTGGAGTCCCTTTTTCACCTAATTTAATTCATTCACATTCCATATTAATTTAAAATCTACCAAGAGACATTTGCAAAACATTCTTTCAAGTGCATGGAAGCACATTATTTTCTCTATTGAATCCATTTAAGGAACTGGTGATTTATTTGATCATTTCTTTCGATTATATATATTGAGTTTCATTACTGTGCTTATCTACTTTAAATCTTGCATCTTGTTATCTTTTGTTTCCTCTGGTTAATTTCAAAACTCCTAAACAACTTAATCAATATAACACCATCACACTAAGTAATTAGCCTTTGTAATTTAACAAGGCCTACCCTCCTTGGCTTTGTTAGGAGTTAGCCTGAACAGAGGACTCAAGAACAAGGTGACAGCCTTGACTCGAGACTTGCCGCCAAGGACACACCGAGTGGCTTGAATATTCCTGCCATGTGACCTAGGTGTGTGAAAGGCGGCAACACTTTTTGGCGTCATTTCCAGGGATAAATATTTTTATTTCTGGAGTATGACTTTTTTTTTCTTCGTTTTTGTTTTTGCTTTGTTTGATGAATGCTTAGAGTAGATCTTTAATTTTCATCTGGAAACTCCACTGACTTTTTTCTAGTTTTTAATTTTACAAAGAAAAGCAAAAAATATTTTTTGTGAAAATATTTATAAATGATTATTTTTATTTTTCACATGGTGACTCCATTGAAGGGATAAAACCCTTCTTTCTCATAATTTTGTTGAGACTTGTTGTGTGTAGATGAGCTCATATGGCATAGTAAAACTTCAAAATGCTCATTATTTGGCTGCTCCAGTTCAGTACAAAATACATGGTTGATATATGCTACTGATAAGCCGTTATGGATGATGAAGATTATGGTGCTCTAATTTCTAGTGTATATCCTGCCATCAATTTCTCAGGCATCCTAGGATTTCCTAACTATGAACCATATCTCCAGGATGAAAGATATTCCTAGGCTCCAACTTTTTATGGAGAGGGTGATTCAGTTGTCTGTCACATCATTTTTTTTTTGCATTTGTGACAAAACTCAACATACTTCATAGGGATAATGTGATGCAAATATTTGCTCATTCTTTGAAAAATAAGGCTTGGACATGGCTTTGTGGTCTTCTTGATAAATGCATTACCTCCCATGAAGAATTATGTGCTATGTCTTTTGAGAGGTGGCATGATGGTGAGGGAGATATGATGACGATTGTAGAAAGGACCCTCACCTACCTAAATGAGAAGAAGGAGCCCATGATTTCCATTATAGATGAGGACACTCAGGATGATCCTATTGAAGAGCTTCACGAGGAACCCATGGTTAAACACATTGTTGAAGACTCTCCTCATGTCACCATAACTGAAAAGAGTGAAGATTTGAGGTGTTCTCAAGTTTGTTGCAATGCTAATATTTTTCCAAAAAGAGCTCATGAGGAAACCATTACAGAGATCAACACTTATGAAGAAATTCATGATGTGTATGATGACACTCCTCTATGTTCATCACTTAGGGATGAAGTTTTGGAAGGATTAACTTCTTGTAATATCTTTGAAACAAAAACCTTGAAGGATGATTATTATGAACAGTAGGATGGTAGTTATATCTTGGGGTGTGATACCAATAAGGAAGACATGGATAGGAAGGAGCATGATGCCATGGATGAAGATTCCCCCACATATGACATGGATGGGAGTGATGACTATTTGAATTTCATAGATAATCCAACTTCTGAAAATATTATGGAGAATGTCGTCCATGATATGTCCAGCAAGGGGAGTGTCTATTCAAAAATTTGTGGAAGTCCAATCTATGATACATCCATAGAAGGGAGTGTACCTAGGAAAATATTAGTATGGAAGAGGAGCATTCAAAATTTTCACATGATCATCCAAAGTCATATCATCCAGAGCCACACAAAGGTATCAGTGATGAAGACATTGAGAACCAGTATTGTGAAAAGTCAGATGTGATGTAATCAGCGGAATATCAGTCTTAGCCATCTTCTTCACATATAGAGGTTCCTTATGATTTGGAACAGCTTTGTGCTTATACAATGAGTTATCATTCGGTAAGCCTTGATGACTAGTATGATGATATAGTCAGTCCACCTCATCATGCTGATTGGTATATCAGTCCTATCCAGTCATGGATAGAAGGAGCCTGCATGAGCACATACCAGTTTGTGTTAGGGTTAACCTTGACTTGAGATCGAGTCAAAGTTGGTTTAGGTCTAGCACATGGTTTGGGCACATGGTTTGTTGTATCCCATGGTATTGAACCATGGTATTGCATGTGATTAAGCCTTTATAAGGATTGAGAAGGCTCCATTGTAAAAGCGGCCTAGAGGTGAGCGGTGACTAGCTCGCTTGGCCCGGATGGCCGGTTTTGGCCATGTAATGAAGATCTTCATTGGTGTTGGTTTTCCCGCATGGGGTTTCCAGGGTATATTGTGTGTCTATATGTAGTTTCTTGTTATAATGTTTATTTCTCACTCATATTATCATGTTAATGTCGCTCGTTTTAACCTAACAACTGGTATCAGAGCCATGGTTTGGATTGGTTATGCTCGTTGGTGTTTCTATGTTGAATCAAATTGTGGGGTGCATGTTCGGTGGTACCCGACACCCTAGCAGTAATTTTTTTGGTCCATGTGAAACTTAGCCGTAGTCAAGTTTGGATTTCTCTGGATGCTAAAAGCACAAGGTATCCCTCTTATGCGCAAAGAAGGGATGTTGCATCAAGTGTGGAATGAACCACTAGGTAGGTACAAGGGTGGCAGGTGTACTCATAGCCGAGCTTGATGTGGATCAAAGAGGTTGAGTCTTCAATTGTGGGAGAAATGTGAGATGGTTTAATCTCAGTTTTGGGACCAAGATTGATGAGCCATGTATGTGAAGAGAATTCCTAGAGAACTGGCGGTTACAGCGACCGATGATCCATGTAATTTGGTGGATTTTTCTTTATATGGACATTAATGACAGAGTTTGGATGTAGGTACAAAGGGAGCATAGAAAAATACGAACAAGGAAGCAAGCATGGAAAGCGAGAGGATGAAGCAACGGATGGTGATGGTGTAGTCACCATGAAGGCACATGAAAAAAAAAATGTAATGGAGTGGTTTGCATGTAAATGGGCATATGGCTGTAAGACCCGGTAAGGCATGCATACCCCCGGTAACTCACCGGTAAATTTGGGAGATAGACCTAGGTGATAGGGGGGTGTATGTAAGATTCCTCGGTAAATATTTGAGGGGAGTTGGTGATTACTCCAAGTCAAGTTTAAAGGGGGGATTGTTAGGGTTAACCTTGACTCGGGATTAAGTCAAAGGTGGTTTAGGTATTGCACATGGTTTGGGCACATGGTTTGTTGTATCCCATGGTATTGTCCCGTGGTATTGCATGTGATTAAGCCTTTATAAGGATTGAGGAGGATCCATTGTAAAGTGGTCTAGAGGTGAGGGGTGGTTAGCTCATTTGGCCCGGATGGCTGGTTTTGACCATGTAATGAAGATCTTCCTTGGTGCTGGTTTTCCCTGCATAGGGTTTCCAGGGTATATTGTGTGTCTATCTTGAATGTTGCTTGCAATGTTTATTTCTATCTCATTATTATGTTAATGTTGCTCATTTTGACCTAACAACTGGTATCAGAGCCATGGTTTGGCTTGGTTATGCTCATTGGTGTTTCTATGTTGAATCAAATTGTGGGGTGCATGTTCGGTGGTACCCGACACCCTAGCAGTAATTTTTTGGTCCATGTGAAAATTAGCCATAGGAAAGTTTGGATTTCTCTGGATGCTAAAAGCACAAGGTATTCCTCTTATGTGCAAAGAATGGATGTTGCATCAAGTGTGGAATGAACCACTAGGTAGGTAGGAGGGTGGCAGGTGTACTCGTAGCATAGATTGATGTGGATCAGAGAGGTTGAGTCTTCGATTGCGGGAGAAATGTGAGATGGTTTAATCTCATTTTTAGGACCAAGATTGATGAGCCATGTATGTGAAGAGAATTCCTAGAGAACTGGTGGTTACAGCGGCCGATGACCCATGTAATCCGGTAGATGGATTTTTCTTTATATGGACATCAATGATGAGTTTGGATGTAGGTACAAAGGGAGCATGGAAAAATACGAGCAAGGAAGCGAGCATGGAAAGCGAGAGGATGAAGTAACGGATGGTGATGGTGTAGTCACCATGAAGGCACATGAAAAAAAAATGTAAGGGAGCGGTTTGCATGTAAATGGGCATATGGCTGTAAGACCTAGTAAGGCATGCATACCCCTGGTAACTCACCGGTAAAGTCGGGAGATAGACCTAGGTGATAGGGGGGTGTATGTACGATTCCTCGGTAAATATTTGAGGGGGATTGGTGATTACTCCAAGTTAAGTTTAAAGGGGGGATTGTTAGGGTTAACCTTGACTTGAGATCGAGTCAAAGTTGGTTTAGGTCTAGCACATGGTTTGGGCACATGGTTTGTTGTAGCCCATGGTATTTCACGTGATTAATCCTTTATAAGGCTTGAGGAGGCTCCATTGTAAAAGTGGCCTGGAGGTGAGCGGTGACTAGCTTGCTTGGCCCGGATGGCCGGTTTTGGACATGTAATGAAGATCTTCATTGGTGCTAGTTTTCTCGCATGGGGTTTCCAGGGTATATTGTGTGTCTATATGTAGTTGCTTGTGATAATGTTTATTTCTCGCTCATTATTATATTGTATTGCTCTCTTTTAACCTAACAACTAGTATCAAAGCCATGGTTTGGCTTGGTTATGCTCATTGGTGTTTTTATGTTGAATCAAATTGTGGGGTGCATGTTCGATGGTACCCGACACCCTAGCAGTAATTTTTTGGTCCATGTGAAACTTAGCTGTAGGCAAGTTTAGATTTCTCTGGATGCTAAAAGCACAAGGTATCCCTCTTATGCGCAAAGAAGGGATGTTGCATCAAGTGTGGAATGAACCGCTAGGTAGGTACGAGGGTGGCAGGCGTACTTGTAGCCTAGCTTGATGTGGATTGGAGAGGTTGAGTATTCGATTGTGGGAGAAATGTGAGATGTTTTAATCTCAGTTTTGGGATGAAGATTTATGAGCCATGTATGTGAAGAGAATTCCTAGAGAACTAGAGGTTACAGCGGCCGATGACCCATGTAATCCAGTAGATGGATTTTTCTTTATATGGACATCAATGATAGAGTTTGGATGTAGGTACAAAGGGAGCATGGCAAAAGACGAGCAAGGAAGCGAGCATGGAAAGTGAGAGGATGAAGTAACGGATGGTGATGGTGTAGTCACCATGAAGGCACATGAAAAAAAAAATGTAATGGAGTGGTTTGCATGTAAATGGGCATATGGATGTAAGACCTGGTAAGGCATGCATACCCCGGGTAACTCACCGGTAAAGTCAGGAGATAGACCTAGGTGATAGGGGTTGTATGTAAGATTCCTCAGTAAATATTTGAGGGGAGTTGGTGATTAATCCAAGTCAATTTTAAAGGGGGGATTGTTAGGGTTAACCTTGACTTGAGATCGAGTCAAAGTTGGTTTAGGTCTAGCACATGGTTTGGGCACATGGTTTGTTGTATCCCATGGTATTGTCCCATGGTATTGCATGTGATTAAGCCTTTATAAGGCTTGAGGAGGCTCCATTGTAAAGAGGCCTGGAGGTGAGTGGTGACTACCTCACTTGGCCTGAATGGCTGGTTTTGGCCATGTAATGAAGATCTTCATTGGTGCTGGTTTTCCCCGCATGGGGTTTCCAGGGTATATTGCATGTCTATCTTGAATGTTGCTTGCAATGTGTTTATTTCTCGCTCATTATTATGTTAATGTTGCTCCTTTTAACCTAACAATTTGGGAAGAATTTTTATGACATTATTCATGCCTATGATTTCCCATCCAGCCCGCCCATTCCGAATCATCATGCAGGTTTGGATTTTCTAAATAAAGTATCCTTACTTTGGCTAGTAACCAAAGACAAGGAAATTTTTTTTATGTTAATAAAATGCGTAGGTGGTTACATTGGATTTCTGATTACGCAACCCTTTTTATATCATGCTTAGAGTAGGAAAATAAGATCCTTGAAAAGGAGCGTTTACTTTCCGCATTTTTGTTTTGTATTTAGCTATAATAAAACATGTTTTCATTAGTTAGTTACATTTATTTTGTTTAAATAAATCAGCTTAATGCCTCATTTGGTTTTTATGTAAAGCTTATGCTACTAAGGTTTTCTTGTCAAGTTGATATGTTTTTATAGGGTGTATAAACCAAAGATTCTGGTGTTCTCATATCCTCTCCTTTCCTTATAACCAAATCGAGCACATGTCCCATAGTTGGAGCTAGAATGTTACCACCTAAGTTGCACTTAGTGGTTTTTTATCAAGTGAGCCTGGTGAACCGAACAAAGATTTTTTGTTCGGACTTCAGAAGACCTTCAGAAGTGCTTCTAGGAAGTGCTTGTTGTACTATAAAACATGTTCATACCCCCTTGGGGGAGTTGTAATAAATGTTCTAGCATGATAGTGTCTGTAAAAGACTCGATCTCTTAGACTTTATTTGTCAATACGATCAGCCTAGGGTGTTTTTTTCTCGTGGTTATTATTGGTTGTTGAATAAATGACTGATAATTTCTGATTTTTTCACTCAATACCTCCAAAGTTGGGGTGGTCAGCTTGGCATTTAGACCTATTGAGGTTATTAGAGTCTATGTGTCAATGTATAAACATGCTAGGAATCATGGTCGAGTCATATGAACATGTCTAAGTCCCCCTAGGTTTTTAATTTTTTAAATATTTTCAGTGTTTTTTATTAAAATTTAATTTTTCCAAAACTTAGGCTATTTTTTAATAGTTTAATTGGAAAAATTGGTTTTGTAATAAAAGTGGGCTCAATCATCAGTTTCAGTCATGTAGGTGCTCATTTTCAAGCTAAGAGCACCCAATAAACCTATAGACCCACTATTTCCTAGTTTTGACTTATTTTCCATCACTCAGGTCAGAAATCCCCAAAAAATGAATTATTGATTATTTTAATTAATCAATTGATGAACAATGGAGCAAATCCAAAATCCTAGATGAATGGATTCTCAACCGATTTGATTGAAATTAGTCTCATCGGCACCAGATTGACTGAATCTAATAAATCCTTGACTAAAGGAGATGATCTAAGTGGATCCAGAGTTGGACTTCAGCTTCCTTTATGGGGAATTGCACCCTCTCTCTCCTCCACACACGTGGGCTCTTCTGGGAGCTCTGTGGTTGATGATTTACTCAGCATGTTGATGCGTAAGCTCAATCAGCCCCCTGATTGACATTCAAAATCAGTAGAAGCCCAGTTCAGCTTTAGATCAGGCATTACTAGACTCTCCTTCAGCTACAATTGTCTATCTCCTTGGGATTTATGCCCCCTCTAGGATGGGGTTTCAATTTTTTGTAAAAATAAAGCATGGTTGCCTCCTTTTTGAGTTAGTAAGAGTTGGATTGAGGAGTTGTTGTTGTTGTAATACTGTGTAATATATTTTTCTATTGCAATAATGTGAAGCTTTGGAGGCAATACAGTGTCATTTCATTGTATGTGTGGATGAGTATTTCCATGTTTCACTGAGGTAACCTATATCTATGTTCATAATTTGTTGATTGTTTGTGGATTCATTGCTAAGATTAATAATAAGCTTATTATAATCTTGATAGGAAAGGAGTTTGTCAATAATTTTATTGGCCATCTCTTTCCTATGATGCATGTTTAGAGATCTAGATTCAGCATGTTTTGTAAGTTTATATACATGTTATTCTGAAATCTCTATGTATGTATTAATCAGATCTCACAAGTATTTTGGCAAGTCTTTTGATTCAGTTGCAGGTTCCTAGCTTGGAGAGGACGCTGATCTAGTTTTATTCTTCGCTATCTCCAAAACCATTCAAAGGAAAAGTCCCTTGACATTCCACCGGAAAGCTCCACGGCTGATCTTGAAGGCTTCCAGCAATAAATGCTCTTCTTTTCCTCTTCCTCCTTCAATTTTTTCTAAAATCAGTCCGGTTACTTGTTTCCAGCTTTAAAATTGTTTACATCTATCAATTTCAGAGTTGATTTTACATATATATTTCTATCTTAAAGCTCATAAATTAGATCTCATTCCTAAAAGAAAATTTACAAGCATTCTATATCTAGTTTTAGGGAAAATTGTCATTTTTCAAGGCTGTGAAAGTAGATCTAAGGCTTGTTGAATGCATGGTTGTTTCCTTAGAATATAAAAATTTATATTCAGCAATTTAAGTGATTCATATTGGCTTCTCTGAAAGCAGGCCAAGATCCCAAGTAAATCTTGCTTTCCTTGGTTCCTTTTCCGCCCCTTTAAAAACTAGTTTTAACTTAGAATTTTTGGGTAAAAATTTTGTTCATCCAAAAGTTTTTCAAAGTACTTTTGGGAATATTTAATTGTGATAATATTTCTTTTTTTTATCAGGTTTAATAGAAAATAGGAGGAGGTGCTGTCCGGAAATCATTTTTGGACTATTCGAAACCCCCCAAGGGGTCTCCGTCTTTCCAAAATTTCAAATTTTTGCAATTTGTAAAACTTTGGTCTCATTCCATATAAGGACCAAGTAGATTAATTTGATTTTTCTGATATTTTAATTTCTGCTAATAAAAATAAAAATATTTTCAAATAGGCTCTTTTGAAAAGAGCCTATTCACCATCCCCCCTGGGGGGGATTCACGTCCGTGTTATTTTTTACACTGTTACACCTTTTTTCTGTTCTAGTTTAGTATTGACATGTAGGATTGTATAATTTGATAATATTTCACATTATTCTGTGTTTTCAATTCAAAAGTAATCATACTACTTACCCCATGACTTCCCAATTGACCCACAAGGGGAAAGAGGTGCGTGGTAGGACTAAATAGAAAATCGGTGTTGTGTATCTATGATTCCATTTTCATTAATTGTTTTAATAATAATAATAAAATAAACCCCTCCTTGATTCCCCGATTGAGGTCCACTTGGACCAAAAGAGGTTTTTGGAGGGTTTTCTTTTTAATAAGAACACCTCTTTTAAAACTTACTAAAAATAACAAATACCCTGGTGTGTATGTTTTGTACTTGGCTGTGGTTCATTCGAATAGTCAAGCTGCATCAAAATCACTTGAGTGACTAGATTAATTAGTCTTCACCTCCCAAATTTAAGAACCATCAAGCGGAAATCCAACGCCTTGAACGAACTGTAAACGGTGTCAAAATATCCAAAGGAGTAGGAACAACTAGAAATTGACCTCGAGGAAGCGATCTCTATCACACATTGATGGATGTGTTACGAACAATAGTCTCTGAGACTCCATTCCAGCCCACAAACACCTTGCGGGTAGCTGTAAGAGTTCACTTTTGGACATACTCCAAGTACCCCTTGGGTATATCTGGAGTCCCCTTTTCGCCTAATTTAATTTATTCACATTCCACATTAGTTTAAAATCTACCAAGAGACATTTGCAAAACATTCTTTCAAGCGCATGCAAGCACATTATTTTCTTTGTTGACTCCATTTAAGGAACTGGTGATTTATTTGATCATTTATTTTGATTATATATAGAGTGTCATTACTGTGCTTATCTGCTTTAAATATTGCATCTTGTTATATTTTGTTTCCACTGGTTAATTTCAAAACTCCTAAGCAACTTAATCAATATAACACCATCACACTCTGTAATTAGTCTTAGTAATTTAATAGGGCCTACCCCCCTTGGCTTCGTTAGGATTTAGCCTGAATGGAGGAGTCAAGAACATGGTGACAGCCTTGACTCGAGACATGCCCCCAAGGACGCAACGAGTGGCTTGAAAATTTCTGCCACATGACCCAGGTGTGTGAAAGGTAGCAACAAGGACCAAGTGCGAGGATTTCCTGACGCGGTCTGTTGTAACTAAATACTGAGTGCCAAAAGTTCCCATAAACAAATTAACGATTTTGGAAATGTGTGGCGCATTTTTATTTGTTAGAGGGACAACGATGAATATGGAATCTAGAATAGTGTTTTCAAAAGCACCCTCAAATGGAAAAACACATTTGACTTAAACATTAGAATATAAAAAGGATTGTGTTCATTTGAATATTTTAAGACACTTAAATGAATCAAAACAATTTGAAGTCAATCAAATGAATGGTCTTATTTTGAAGTTTCTAAATCCTACATTTTTTTAGAATTGCTTAGAATTTATATTTATAGACATAGTAAATTCTTAAATGTAAGGATATATGAATCAAAATTCTTAAATACAAAGAATTCTAAATAAGATTAAAAAGAGAATATATTGATAATTTCCCTTGATGGTGAAAGGAGACTATAAAAATATCATGTGGTGAAACTAAAATTAGAAAAGAAAACTATTAAATTTATATAATCATTATAAGATATGTGCTACGATAAAGCTTAACCCATATAGAACCATTAATCAATGGTTTTTTTAAGTTTTAGATTATTAGTTTATTTCATTGTGAAATATGAGTTATTACTCAATTAAAACCACTTTACAGTTGTATGCCAATATTATTTCACCTTATCACTTGTATCTAATAGAATTATATATATTATCTTAGTTATCAATAAGGTTTCCATAAAGTGGTTATGTGATATCCCAAAGTATCTAGTCATTAACCCTATATATAATTTAGATGCTAAAACCTTTTAAGATCATATTTAAAAGAATAAACTAATATTTTCACACTAAATTTAATCAATAATTTCATACAGGAACCATGATTTCCAGCAATAACACAAAATAGGAATGAATATAAAATTGGTAAAAGAGGATCAAATTCCAAACATAGATATATGATCAAAAATTACATCAAAGTTGCATTTGATGGCTTGATAAATGGTTAAAATTAAAATGAATAAACAGAATGTGTGATAACAACCAATATTCAAAATGGCATGAGAACCTATTTCCAGTTAAAGAAGAAACAAGCAATCATATTAATGAAATATTCTCAAGTTCTAACCACCAACAACCATCATTTTTATATCGAGAAGAACATACAATAATCAAAGAAGGGGATTAAGGAATGCAACTAAAAAGAAAAAAAAGGACATGATGAACGTACCATGAAGAAGGGAGTATAGACTTCCATTTTCCATATAATCATAAAAAAGTAACTTCTCATCTCTTGCATAGTAATAATCCTTTAAGCTCAGTAGATTTAAATGTCTCGGCCTTCCCAAGAGTTCCATTTGTTGTTCGAAATCTCTTCTTCCCAAACCATGCACATCCTTTAACCTCTTCACAACAAAAACATTATCATATTCTGACACAGCTTTATATGCAGCTCCAAATCTATCCTTCCCAAGCAATTCAGTAGAAGCATGGAGAAGATCCTCCAGCTCATATTGTTGACTTCCCTCAAAGAAAACTAGTTTCCCCCTTTCTGTAGTACTAGTTTGTAGCGGCTACTGAATTGAAGAATAAACAATCTTCTATGTTTCTAATCTCTTTCCATTCTTCTCATCCATCATTTTCCTAGCATACTTTCTCCAATAGTAACAAATCAATTAGCAATAACACTACAAAATTTCCAACCACAATGGCAATAACAATACCCCTTCTTAATTTGTTTAAGCTTTTCTTGGTACTCTGTGAAATCTTAGGATTTGAACTTGGAGTTGAGGGTACAACACCTCGATCTTGCATCAGAGTACTGGAATTCACAATACGTCTTGGAGTGGTAGGATTACTTATTATGCTCTTACAACTTTGAAAGGGATTGCCAGAAAGAAATAAATTCCTTTCAAATGTCAAATCAAGAAACTGGGACAAAGCTCTCGGGATGGCCCCTGTGAGATGATTACCAGAAACATTAAAGTCTTAAAGATTGTTCATGTTCAAGCCTGCAATGGTTCCAGAAAACAAATTGTTTCCAGTCTCAGAGTGAGAATATGGCTAAGCAAATTCAGAGAAAATGGTATCTTGCCAGTTAAGTTATTGTTTGAAACATTAAATCTCCAAATCCGATCTAATAGTGAAACAAATGAAGGTGGAGGACCAGAGAATTGATTGTATAAGA
Source organism: Pseudotsuga menziesii (assembly GCA_001517045.1). Classification (NCBI taxonomy): domain Eukaryota; kingdom Viridiplantae; phylum Streptophyta; class Pinopsida; order Pinales; family Pinaceae; genus Pseudotsuga; species Pseudotsuga menziesii. The sequence continues at coordinate 49,854 of LPNX011220743.1, read as the reverse complement.
GAAACAATAATTTAATGCATTTCCACTTTGATAAGTCTGGTATGGTGTCATTTAATGAATTCCCCTTAAGGCTTAAGACTCTTAACTGATCTAAATGAATTAAGGAGTCTATGGGACTAGTGAGGTCAAAGTTTTGCAACACAAGTCGAATAACCCTATTGTTTAGAAAGACGACACCAATCCATTTTCATGTGCATGGTTCCCTCATTTTCCAAGAGCTTAGTTTGTTGTTTGGATCAGCTAAAGCCTTAAATTCCATTAGTGCATCATAGTCACTTTTTGGTTGTGCTTGAGAAGCTCGAGAGAAGGGAAATGATATTAATAATATTATTATACCTGGAACAAAATGGGAAGTAACACATTTTCTTATCTCCATTCTTTATTCTTATGATTAGTTAGGTGTCACAAAATGAATGAATACTAACTCAATCACATAGCAAATAGTTATGTTGGAGTTTGAAGCCGTTCAAATTCCCTTATGAAAGATATATTGTCATTGCCAGGTAGGAAAAGCTACAAAATTAAGAAGAAAAATCAAATATACATTGTCTATTTAAATATGAAACCAAGAAAAAAGAGTTTCCAAATCACCAACTTCAACAATTGTATCTCTATTATCTTCCTTGAAAACACTATAATGGTCCACCCAATCTCTTGATAGTTCCTCAAAGTTGGAAGCCATGGATCCATCCCGTATTTGCATTATCTAGATGGTGTTTATATTTTTCCTGTCATTGAGAAACTGGTGGAAACATTGTAATTTTCATTTCCCTTTTCTATCTAGATATTTCTCTACTTTTGAATCGTTATTCTCCAAACTGCCTCCTTTTCACCGTAACCCTCATATTATCACCCACTAGTCCTTCAGAAAGAAAGAACCTATTTGGCCGTTTACAAATATTGTCAGCACCAACACTCTTGTTTCTTCATGTTGGCCTTAATTTAAATGGATCCACATCAATTAAACCGCATTAATCTAATCGGCTAACAAAGTAAATCTTAGGGGAGTCAACTAAAGAAGATTCATTCCAATTTTCCTAGTTTCCAATAAAAAAAAATTAAATATCCACCCATAAAAATATGATTACACCCGTAGGAAACTCTTATGAAATATATTATCCTAGAACTCTATCCAAGTATGGTCCATATATGTTCAAAACCGATATCTCCTTGGAAGTAAAGAATTAATACTAAACCTAAATCAAATGACCATAAATTAGAGCAATACAACGCTCTAGACTTCCAACCTGAAACTAACCCTATTGACCTACCCTACCTCTATAATCAGAATAAATGAAATCCCACCCACGTGAAAGATTTATTTATTCCATTGATTTGTCCCCTACACCCGTGACCCATAGTCTCTTTCAGTAAGAACATATCAATATTTTGTGCCTCCCCTATTGTTTTAAGAGGAATTTTGTTTGCAAGTTTGTCAAACAAAAACCCCCTGTAGTAGAAGATAAATCATTACAGAAATGTCTTGAGGTTTGAATTTATCTAATTACCCCTTCAATAGAAGGTTTTCTACTAGATTGCACCTCAATTTGTTCCTTCTCTTGTGCAATGAAAATATGGTATTTCCTACCCCTGCCTCCACCCTTTAGCTCTCTTCCCACCATTGTAGCCAAACCACTAGTTACCCTCACCCTTAATAAAATAAGGAACACCTTTCCTAAGACTTAAAACATATCAAGATATCCCATCAAACATATTTTCATCCTCATTCAATGAGAATAGATCAAGTGATTCAGATCTAATCACTACCTTCTGAGAAAGTTTCTAGATTTCTCAACCCCCCCTCCCCTCCCCTCCCGCAACACCCATACAATTCGATACATGGAGAAACCAATCATCCCAATTTTCATACACTGCTAGTTGGGGGTCTTCCAACAAAAACCCCTCAGTCAACACACCACCAATGCAAGAAACAACACCATAATCTTTAAAAGTGGGAGAAAAAATTCACACGGGAGCTAGGTCATTAATTGACATACATTCCATGTGACTGTAAGATTCTAGACTCGGCCTCAGAGATTCGATCAAAGGAATGGTGTCCAACCTAATTCCTTCTAATAAAATTCCATTGTACTTTGCATATTGTCTCACTTCTTAACCATCCAGAAATCCCTATACATTTAAGATCTTCGTACATTCCAGATTGGAGCAATGTCAGTGACTTCCCCCATTTCATTGGAAGCCTCTGCATCACCAGAGGAGATACCACTTTCCTTTTTTCGCTCATTTTTCGATTTCCTTTGCTTTTCACATCCTTTACTATTAAAAGGTATCTTCTCATATTCTTCGACCAAGAGTTCATAAAAATGACACCCCACACATTTGCAAAGTATCCCATTGTAATCGAGAATATGTGTGAAAGCAAAATCACCTTTCTCTATGACCATCTCCAGCACTAGGCCTTCCCTCAACTCAATCGCCACCAAAATTCAAGTGATAGACAGATTCTTAGGTTCGACAAAGCTCATATCTGCCTCAAAAGGACTCATTTGCAGGGTAGCCAATTGTAATCGAGAATTTGCATGAAATAAAAATTACCTTTTTGTAGGACCATCTCCAGTGCTAGGCCTTCCCTCAAGTCAATACCCACCAAAATGCAAGTGATAGACAAATTCAAAGATTTGAAGAAGCTCATATCTGCCTAAAAAGTACCCCAAAATTCAAATAATTTTATATGGCCTTAAAGTGCTCATAAGACCAGAGATCAGTGGAGAATTGTAAAATTTACCGATATCAATGTAATTGACATTTTTTGTAAGCGGGCATTTAAGAAGTGGGGCCATGGTTTGGAAAACAGTATTGAAAAACCCCATTTATAGAAAGCCTCTGTGATTTTTCCAACATCATCCTTTGATTTGAAGATGAACCCCATCCACCCTCGAGTAAGGATGAATTTGTTTTGGCAAGTATCCCTATACTAGCTTCCAAGAATATTTCAGACATAATATTAAATTTAGTTCACCCATCCTTCACCCTTGAAACCGTCCAACTAATTATTTTGATGCCACTTCTACACCTTCATGCATTTGAATATGGTCTCCCAAAATCAATTTGAGAGGGAAGATTTTTTTTGTTTTAGTGCACTTCTTCAGTTTTTCCCTTTTCATAGGGGTTTCACCTTTACTAGCTTCACCTACCCTTAGAGCACTCACAAATATCGCATTCATACTTATACCCTTGGAAATACCATTATCCATTCTCTTCAGTATACCACCACCCAGAGTCTGAAACTAATTTGTTTCCATATCACACTCGTACAATCCACCACTAGTATTAGAAGCATGTGGATCTAGAAAAACCTTCTCATGATAATTCAACATTTGCACCTGAAATGTACAAGTAATATTTGTTATCATATAACTCCTCCCCATCGATATTTGTTCCACCCTACACCTTGAAAAGAAAGGGAAAAGAAGTGGCCTAGAAAACCCCAAGGTCAAAACCGTCCTGCCTCACTACCTCCATTGTTCACTCCTCCACAGTTCCTAGAGTCCAGAGTAAGTACGAGGGAAATTGAGATAATCTCAAACTCACAAATGATTTGTGCAGAGTAGAGGATGCTTTTACTCCAATCTTCCATCGCATTTGTCTAGTTACATCCCCAATCAATGGGAGGTCCATTGACCTTGTCAATACCTAACAAGGCCCATATAGCCTCCTATCCGATACGAGAAACAGAGGCAGTTCCAAGGGCTTCCTGGATCAGAGGTGTAAGGCCCCATGGTTCTGGAATCTAGATACACCTCACAAAAACTCATATATATTGTCCATATGGATCACACTTAGGGTATTGCCAATTTTCCAGGGTATCCTATTTAAATTTTGGTTAAGATTAACATAACATGAAATATGTACTAATTTACATATCAAATGATTCCAAAACATAGTCTAGGTTGTCAAGATGGAATTGATTTGTCGGTCAGGAAAGATAATTGGCAAAGAAGGTGACCAAAAGGCTAGTATGTAAAGAGGTAATTTTACTTACCAAGTTTTAACTCCCTATACCTTGTGAACTATGACACCACAAGTGGACAACCCTGGGTGGAATTGACAAAATAGACCTCACCTGTAGAATTGATTGACAAAATAAACATCTCACTTGAGACTTCTCAATCTAGGAAATTTTACGTATTAATAGTTTTTTTAACTTGCACTTCACAGTAAAGGAATTTTTTATTTATCAAGTAGTACTAAAAAAATGGAAAAAATATGTTTACCTCAGAGTTGATCTTATCATGCAGTTATTTTTTTCCTACAAGAAAAAAACGTCTACAATACTTAGAACTATCTACCTCACCTCTAATGATAAAATCTCAAAACCCCACATTATAATATAAAACATCCAGACAGTTTTGGGTTTGAAAACCAAATACGATTATGAATATATAAATATGATGTAGGGTTTCAAAAAAACTACACGTAGGTTTTCCTTATACAAATTCGAACACATGAACAATTTTGGGTTTGAAAAACAAATACAATTGAGGGTTCGAAGTGAAATTACAAATTCAAACCCAGGATAAAAAGAGCTTCTACAACCAATCTCTTGCTAATGGAATAACTAAATGAGTTGATTGAATAATTCAACATGCAGGCCCTAGTTCTGATTCATGGTAAGCTTCTGCCAGAAAGGATCAAGTTATAGCTACAATATGGACGCCTAAAACAAAAATTCAAATGCATTAAAATAACATGAAAATATAGCCATACTTCCCAAATTGAAACATGATTTGTATGTCGTGAATGAAAACAATTATAAAAAAGAAAAAG
>LPNX011220743.1:22108-44786 GCA_001517045.1 Pseudotsuga menziesii | reverse complement strand
GAAGATGAATTGCATATCTTACACCAAGGCCATTTAAAACCCTCTTTGATATAAAAAACTCTACTCATTGTCGTTGCCAAATGCAATCTGGTCCAAACTCTTCCCATGCCTCCTATAGTGCCCACAAGAATCAATAAAACCAGGACAAGGCCTATAGACCTTGATGGGCCACCATGAAAAACTAGGGATGGTCCCAATACCACGTTGAATCTTCCCTTCTCCATTACAGACCCTCTCTATCTTTGGTCCTCCTCTACTGCCATACCATCTTCGAAAATTGCTCGAGTTGAAAGAAGAGTCGGGGTTTGTCATTTTGAGAGGTACCCAATTGAAACTTCGGTATTTTGAGAGAACCCAAGTGAAGGAATCCTCAATATATGTGCAGTTATGGAGGCTTGTCTTAGCATAATGGAGAGGGATTTTAGAGAATAGAATTTTCTCAAAATTATAAAAAATAAATTTTCAATTGAATTTTTCTTCAGGGGTCTCCATCTTCCCTTTTGTTACAATGAAATCACTTCACAACAATTCGTGGTCATCCCACTCCAAGGATTTATGTCTTTGTGCTTACTCTCCTAAGCAACCAGCATCGTTGCTTCTTCCAATGCAGTCACTTCATAACAGCTCGTGGTCATCTCACTCCAAGGTTTTCCATGCCTGCATGCTAACTCTCCTCAGCAATCAGAGTCACTACTTCTTCCTTTAGCATCTTGAGCTACCCTAGACCGTTGAATGAAACATTGTTTTCCATTTTGACTTCAAACCAAACTCTAATAGAAATAGACTCTTCTTTCAGCAATTCATGTTGTCCACAGGATATGAGGAATTTGGAGGTAGATGCAATAGAAATAAACTCCAGAAACAAGCTAAAAACAAACCCACATGGCGGGTTCTTATTTGTGACACATGTGGAATATATTTATTCATTAGAGGGATGACTAATAAGGTACTGTTTTCTCTCAAAACTGACCTAGGAGAAAAATGCCTATCAACCTAAATATGCATATAATGTTAAAATAGTTTTGTGTAAAAATGCATCGGCAGTGATTATTCCATGCAATCATATAGACTATATATGAGAAAAATACTAATCTTGTCATTCAAGTTTTCATGGCAAGCAATTATAACCCATCCCTCTAGATATTCGACCATGTATCAAAGCAATGAATATGTTTATAATTAAGTGTGCATATGAGAGGTTATCAGTCTACTTATCCACCATTTAATTAATTTAATAACCAATGTTTTTCTTGTGTAAGCAGGTGTTCAAAGAAGTAGTGGACAAAGAATAGGGCTGCCACTATAAGGTCAGCCCTTGAAGCAAACTAGGACTTGGACATGGCTTAGAAAGAGCGCACCAAGTTTTCTACAAACCTAAAAAAAAAGCTACAGGTTGATATGGGAGGTAAAAGGACAAGGAAGTCAATTTGTAGGATAAGGGAGGGTGTAGGTGGCAACTGTTGCAAGTGTTTTAGGGCCGCAATAGGCTAAGGGAGGCTAATAAGGTGGAGAAGGGAAATTCTCCCCTAATAAGGTGGAGAAGGGAAAGTCTCTAGGAATAAGAGTGTGTTGAGGTTTAGAAGGAGGATAATGAGGGTGTTTGGAGATGACTTTGAAAAGTAGGGGTCTCGAGGATTGAATATGATCTCTGAGGGTGGATGAGGATAAAGTAGGAAAGAGAATAAATGAAGAGCATGTGGACTGAAAATATGGTAGAGAAGGTATGTTTTGGAATGGAAAAGGGTAGAGCGAGGCCTAGAGGAGTGGCCTAGAGGGAGCTATAAGGTAAGGAGATGAGGTGGTTGGGCAACGAAGCGGAAGGGAGCAGTAGCTGCAAGGCTTAATGAAGAAGGAGCAACATTAAAGAAGATATGGGAAGGGTGACTGGAGCCTATCATGGGAGGAGACTAGGTCTCAGGGACAATCTTTAGGGTTATTTAAAGCATGTGGTTAGGGTAAAAAAATTGATAAGAGGTTGAGGATATACCAGTGAGAGTTATGGATAACTAGAAAAGGGAGCATCTAGGGATTTAAAGAACCTAAAACTAATATAAAACTTCCCTAAACTAACCTAAAGTAAAACCAAACTAACGAAATACTACTCTAAGAAATAACCCTAGACTAGGTTTGTGAGAGAAATGATGTGAGGGCCTAGGGAAACCCTATCACGAGCCCTTCCCAACCTAGGGATTCTTAGGAGCATGGATAACCTACTGAGGAAGGTTACTAGGTTAAACAACTAGCCTATAAAAAATTAATGAGGAACCCTTGGGCACCCTCACAGAAAGACTTGCCAATGTTTTCTAAGGTGACAAGAAGGAAGGTAATGGCCTATCCTAGGGAGAAGTGTAGCTCTAGGGCTACCACCAAGACTCGGATATGCACATCCACCAACATATAGACAAAAGCATAAGAAGCCTGACCTCCGTGTGCTTGTGTTCATCGAACAAATCAAAGCATCAACAAAAGTGGAGATTCACCAAATAATTTACCAGACAAATAGCTTGCATTAACCATAAAAATTCCTCAAGAGGAGCACATCCATCGAGAGAAACCCTAATAGGGGCAGAACAAGTGCATAGTGTATTATCCAATGAGTTTTGATTTGAAAATGAAAGTGAGGATATGTATTTATATGATCTCACAATCACTTTTACAAATAAAATCCAAGATGACATGCCTTAAAATAAGTAAATTTGAAGTTATTAAAATGTAAACAAAAAATTAAAAGAAAATAATGATAAAATATAGCCTAAGGTAGGATTAAGGTAGGCTACCTGGGGTATTTGTATCCCTGGATTCCAAAACATGCTCAAATAAGAGAATCAATCCGAACGAAAGGATAGAGTGAGTTGGACGGAGGGCATTATACCCCATATAACCCCTAGAATGTTGTAAAATCCCTCGATCCCCTCCTCAAAGCATGAAAAGGCCTGGCACAAAGGGTGGATTTCCTCTTAGGAAATAAGGCTAGGGAGAGGAAGGACCCACTGACTGAAGGGTGAGGATGGTGTCCAAAGTGGGTGTGAATTAAGACAAGTGTCTTGTATCTGAATCAAAGGCCACTAGAGCACGTAAGTAGCATATGGAGTCATGAGACCCATTGGTCAACCCTTAGGGGGACCAAACACCAACCGTGAGGTTAAAAAACTATTTAAAGGGAAATAAGTAGTGCCATTAATCCATAGTAACCCTAATGGAGGACCAAACGACCACACCATAACCAACGTTGCTCAGGAACACCTCTCCTGGTAGAAAAATTTGGTCCTCTCTCCTAGGGTTACACCCAATGGTGTGTTGGGTACAGGTGCAACGTAATAATGACTCCAACTACGGGATGCGTGCTATCCCTAAGAGTGCTCAAGAACCTATGAATATACTAGTACCTGAAGACCTACACACAAATCAAATGTCCAGAAGGGTTAAAATCATCTAGAGGTATATACTTTTGTTTTTCCTTGTTCGCAAAATGAAGGAAACAAACTAAGAACAATAAAAAAGAATTAGACACTAAAAAGGACATGAAATGCAATGCATAGAAATATCCCTCTCGCAACTAACCATACCTACTCTAAGAATGGAAATGAGAATATGTTAGGTAAAATCATACCACCAATGTAACCATTTAAGTAAGTAATTCATACTTGATGTCGTACCTTTGTCCTTCAATGTAATCTATGGTAGTACCTCATCAATGATATGTTGAGTATGTATCATGATCTTTATCTGGATGAGGAAATAGAGTTTTATCCTCTGAAGAACCTAGAAAATTTGGAATTAGTGCCATGGGGGAGCATTTCTTTGATAAGCTTTGTTAATCCGCACTTCTAGGGGACTTATGTAAGGGCACCTTCCATCATTTCTTGGTGTTGAGAAAAACATTTTCCTACAATTGATCACCAGATTTTGATCTAGAAAGGATATTGACAAAGAAGACCTTGATAGATCCTTGTATGTCAAACACAAAATGTTCTTGGATCCACCTAATTTTTTCTTGGGATATACATGTATATCACTTTTCCTCTTCACAAACTCATTATTATTCCACATAATCCTTGAAATTTTGAAATTGTCAGCAAAATAATTCATACCCTCATGATTCAAATGAAAAGGAAGACAACAAATACCATGAAGCTGAGTAATGGAAATCATACTTGTCCACCTATCTGCCATGATCTTGTTGAGATGGATGCTTACTAACTTACCAAGATAGAATGGAAAGGGCCAAACAATTTCTTCAATACTTTCCACAAGAGGATCTTGGAAGTATTGATTCAGAAGCATGATGGGTTGGAAGGAAATAGAAGCATCATTGATGATGGGAAAAACTTTTATTTTCGTAGCTATATAAGGAAATGGACCCATTATGATACTCCAAGGTGTCGAAGCACATATACCGGAGGATCGAGGAACTCCCAGTAATTGTTTCCTTCTATGATCTCATAAATTTCTTCTAAGAGGGCCAAAACATCATAATAAACCGTTATTCAGGGACAAGGGAATTTTACCAATTCTATGCATCCCTTGGTTTCTTCAATTATGGCTTCTTGATCTCTACCTTCATCATCAAGGATTTCTCCAGGATCTTCTGAGGCTTGTTCGTCTTCCATAGTCTTCAATATTTCCTTCTAATAATTTGGGTGCCACTGATTGGAGAATACCTCAATCAATTGTTGAAAGGAATATACCCCCCCTGTTAGTTTTTCAACATTAAGCTAGCATTATTAGGATCTTTAATTGAGATAATAACAAGTACAACAATCAAACACAAGAGACAATGAACATAGTGTTTTTCCTTGGGGAAACCATAAATGGAGAAAACCCTACAACTTCCTCAGATATAGAATCAACACCAAAACAGTAAAAGCCCAAAACAGTAAGTGATCTCCCGACAGCAATAACCTTCTTCTTATCTAGCCCCAGTGTCTTCTCCTTCCTCAACTATGCACTACACTTGAGTGTGGATGAGTTGTGTGATAAATAGAGACTCTAGTTCTCTATTTATACTAATCCTGACATGACTAAAACCCTACCAGGGCTGACCTCTACTAGGATATTCTAATAACCCCAGTGCCCCGAAACTGTGGGGACTTTAACCCTTAGAAAATCGGAGGGTTACCCACAATGACTTAACATGACTTGTTTACATTATTGATCCTCTTGATCGAAACATTGGGGCATGAAAACATGACTCAATTACATTATAGATACATCTCAAAATAAACATCGGGTTACAATACATAAGATACATACATGAATACATTCTGAAGTTACAAATACATCAACACTCCCTCTTAACTAGGAAGGTATTCTTTCGACACAATTTTCAGTACTAGTCTTCTTCTCTGTATCAGCTGGATCTTCTTGTCATCTACATATCAAGTCTTCTAAGTCTTTAAGTCATATTCGTCTTCAAGTCATATTCATCTTCAGATCTGGATCATCTCTCAATCTAGATCATCATGGGACACCATCACTGGATCTGGATCATCACTCGATATGGATCATCACTGGGCATCATCACTAGATCTGGATCATCACTGCTGGATCATCATCACTGGATCTCGATCATCACTCGATCTCGATCATCACTGGTGCTATCTCATGATTCTTCTCCTCACAGGAAGTTCTACAGAGCCAACCCTTTTTCATGCTGGTTGTAGGCCTAGCCTCCATGTAGGTCTTCTTCAACACTTATATCTGATTAACACATGATCGAAGAAAGGCTCATCATTTCTATCTGATCAACACATGATCGAATATAGATATTGCACTTACATCTAATCAACACATGATCGAAGAAAGGCTCATCATTTCTATCTGATCAACACATGATTGAATATAGATACTGCACTTACATCTGATCAACACATGATCGAATAAAGGCACGCCTAGAACTTGCATCTAACCTACTCATCAGAAAGGCATGCCCAACACTCACATCTGATCATGTAGGAACCAATTCTATAATCATATCAGAAAGTCCCAGCACTTACATCTGATCAACACATGATCGAAGAAAGGCTCAACATTTCTATCTGATCAACACATGATCGAAGATAGATACTTCACTTACATCTGATCAATACATGATCGAAGAAAGGCATTGCACTTACATCTGATCAACACATGATCGAAGAAAGGCACAACACTTATATTTGATCAACACATGATCGAAGAAAGGCTCAACACTTATATCTGATCAATACATGATCGAAGAAAGGCTCTGCACTTACATTCATCCAGGATGGAACACCTCCTACCACAATGATGAAAGGGCTTGCACTCATATCTAATCATGAGGGAGCACATACCAGCAATCATATCAAAATGGCCCCCAGTCCTCGACTAAGCTACCTGGTAACTGACCAGGTGCCTCCATTCTCCTAGAGAATGGCAGTTGCCCTTACATCTGTTCTACTCAACAGAATGGACAACACTCACATCTAACATGGGAGGAACTTAATTATTTAACCATGATAGAATGGTTCAACCCTTACATCTGATCAAGTGGGAACACATCCCTCTATCACATCAGAATGGATTCTCAGTCCTAGACTAAGTTTTCCTTGTAACTGACCAGGTGCCTCCATTCCTAGAATGGCAATTACCCTTACATCTGTCCTACTTGACAAAATGGCCAGCACTCATATATGACATGGAAGGAACCAATCCTCTCACCATGGTAGAATGGCTCAGCCCTTAGATCTGACCATGGAAGGAACCAATCCTCTCACCATGTTAGAATGGCTATGGGTCTCATCATTTTCTCTTGGAGGAAACCTCAATGTGGAGAACACCAAGCTTCTCCCTAAAGTACTCAAACTTCATCCTAGCCAATGGCTTCGTCAATACATCAAATGACTATTCCTCCATCGCAACATGCTAGAGCTTCACTACTCCCCTCTGCACCATATCTCTGATATATTGATACTTGATATTGATATGCTTCGACTTGTCATGGAAAACTGGATTCTATGACAACTTCATACAACTCTGGTTGTCACAATGTATGCAAGTATCATCCAACTGGAGATCAAATATATCAGACAGTAGCTTCTGCAACCATACTGCCTCACAACTAGCTGAAAAAGCTATGACATACTTTGCTTCAGCTGTACTCAGTGCCACACAGGACTGCTTCCTCCTAAACCAAGAGATCATGCCTAATCCCATACTGAAGCAACACCCTGAAGTGCTCTTCTTATCGATGGCACTGCCTGCCCAATATGAATCAACATAACCCTCTAGGTTAATATTTTTATTCGCATCATACTTGAGCCCATAATCAACTGTACCCTTCAGGTACCTCAGAATATGCTTTGCAGCAATCAAGTGAACATGTCTCCGATCTGTCAGGAACTGGCTCAAGGTGTTCACAGCAAAGCAAATGGCTGGTATCATGTTCGTCAAGTACATCAATTACCCAATCATCTAACGATACATCATAGCATCAATCGACTCTGATGAAGCATCAATCAATAGCTTTAGGTTTGATGCCATAGGTGTGGCCATAGCCTTGCATTCCATCATCCCAAACCTCTTCAGGATCTCTACCGCATACTTCCCTTGTCCAAGGAAGATTCCATCTGTACTTTTCCACACCTCCATACCTAGAAAGTAATGCATCATCCCCAAGTCCTTCATTTTGAACTCAGCAACAAGATTTATCTTTGTATTAGCAATCAACCCATCCATACCTATCACAAATATATCATCTACATACAGTAGAAGCATCATTAGGTTGCCATCCTCAACCTTGTAGTAAAGGTTGGAATCTGCTTTACTCTTGGTAAAGCCCAAACTGGATAGAAAGCTGTCAATTCTGCCATACTAGGTCCTAGGTGCCTGTTTCAAACCGTATAGGGCTTTCTTCAATCTACATACATGAGACTCTATGTCATGTGTCTCAAAGCTGAGTGGCTATTCTACATACACTTCGTCTTCCACTACACCATTCAAGAAAGCAGTCTTGACATCCATTTGGTGTATCTTCCATTTCATCACTATAGCCAGAGCAAGTACTGATCTTATGGAAGTGTATCTGGCTATAGGTGCAAATGTTTCTTCATAGTCTATTCCTTGTTTCTAAGATAAACCCTGAGCCACAAATATTTTCTTATACTTTTCAATTCTACCGTTTGCAACATGCTTGATCTTGTAGATCCATTTGGAAGTTACAACTGTCTTCTTTTCTTGTTTTGGGACAACATCCCAAACATCATTCCTCATAATCGATTGATATTCTTTGATCATAGCATCCTTCCATTCTTTCCATTCTTCCACTTCTTCATAACTAGAAGTTTCTTTATCAATGAAATCACTTAATAAAGCTACATACCCGGAGCAAGATCTGGTCCTCTTTCTTTCTCTGTGATTCTCTTCTGGAGCTCCATATCTTTCTACACCTTGGATAAGTTCTTGTACCCAAGCAGGTTTCCTCTTATGGGGATTCTTCTCCAGAAGTGGATCTACAGCTCTTTGTGGTTCTTCAAATTCTCGATCTTCTTCTTGAATTTCTTCGTTCATAGTTGTGTCATGAATTCTAGGTGCTTCTGCTTCTTCAGGTTCTTCAGCAGGTATCTTTCTGGATTTGTTGTAATTTGTGTCTTCATCAAATCTCACATCCTTGCTGATGTCAATATTCTTGTATCCTGGGAAATAGATTCTATAAGCCTTCAAGATTTCAGAGTATCCCACAAATATACCCTTCTTTCCTGAAGGATCTAATTTTGTTCTCTTCTCTTTTGGAATGTGTATGTACACAGGACAACTGAATATTCTGAGATGGATGACTTTTGGTTTCTTGGTGGAGAAGACTTCTTCAGGAGTCTTGTTCTTGAGTACTCTATGTGGAGTATGGTTCTATACATACACTGCTGTTCTGGCAGCTTCATCCCAAAGATGCATAGGCAGATCTTGATCATGAAGCATGGCTCTTGCAGCTTCCATGATGGTTTTGTTCTTCTATTCCGCAATCCCATTTTGTTGTGGATTATAAGGATTGGACAACTCCCTCTTAATCCCTGATTCTTTGCATAGCTCTTTGAATTCATTCGAAGTGAATTCTCCGCCATTATCTGATCGAAAAGTCTTGATCTTCTTTTCAGTGTGGTTCTCAATCAACGCTTTGAATTCCTTGAATTTGCTGAATACTTCATCTTTGTTCTTCATGAAGTAAAACCATGTATTCCTAGAATAATCATCAATAAAAGAAACATAGTATGCATACTCGCTTATTGAGTTTGATGACATTGGACCACATACATCGAAGTGGATGATTTCTAGTATGTCTTTGGCTTTGCTTTCGCTGCTGGGAAATGTCTTCTTTGTATTCTTTCATTTCGCACATCCTTTGCAAACCCCATCATGTTTTTCTTGGAATTCTGGAAGATCTTCAATAGCTTTGCTTGCAATATGTAGTGCTCTGCAATGCACATGTGCAATCCTTCTATTCCAAAGTTCACTTGGCTCTACTGTGTCATGGAGCAAGGCTTGTTCTGGTTGGCCCTTCAATTTGTACAAACCTCCTTCTTGTTCTCCAATCACCACCACATCATCGATAGTCTTTCCTTTTGGCCACATGATGACTTGACCATCTATGAATGCAACCCTCATTCCTTTTGCATCCAATGCTGATATGGATAGAAGGTTCTTCTTGAGTCCTAGCAAAAAAAATACTTCTTTCATTGTTAGAGACTTACCAAAGTCTAGTTTATATGAAGATTCCCCACTACCCTTGATTGGATATTGGTAGTCATCTCCTAGCTTCACCTTGTGAGGTGATTCATGTTCTGACAGTCTCACAAAGGATTCCTTGAATCCAGTCATATGTTTGGAAGCCCCACTGTCTATAAGCCAATCATCACTTCCATGAGTAATGTTACCTGTGAGAGAAAATATTAGAACATATTCATCCTCGCTTGAAGAATATTCACTTTCATATCTGGTTCTTTTCTTGGAGGGTTCATCATCCTTTGTAGCACGAGCATGATGTCTTCTTTTGTTCCCCTTCTTCTTATGAGAGTGACCCTTGTTCTTAGGACAATATTTTGCAAAGTGTCTTCTTTCATCACATGTATAACATCTCAATTTTGATAGGTCCCTTCTAATGTTATCTCTATGATGAGGATCCTTACCTTTGGAGTAATGAGATCTTCTTCTGCCTTTCTTGGAGTGAACTATGAGAGCTTGGTATTCACTTACCATCTTCTCTTCTTGAGTTGCTATCCGTGCTTCTTCTTGAGAACATTCTTCCCATAGTCTGCTGAATTTGACTAACTTATTTCTGGCACAGATTCCTTGGATGAAATAATCCCATGACCTAGGAAGGCTATTCAGTGTTGTCATCACAATCTTTGCATTCTCCACTTCTTCATCTACAGCTTCTAATTGTTCCTTGATCTGAGAAACCCTTGTGAAGTAATACTGTATGGTCTCTACATTCTGCATCTTCACATTCTTCAGTCGATTCCTCAGAGTCATCTTCCAATTTATGTTCTTCCCTTCAAACAATTTGGTTAGGGCATCAAACATAGATTTAGGTGTCTTGAGAGAGGACACCTGAGCTATAAGGTGATCCTTGATAGAATCAGCAATGATCCTCTTTTCCATAACCATATTCTTCTTATGTAAGGCCTTTGCCTCATCTCCCTATGGAACTGGAGCCTCCTCATGGATGTAGGACTCTAACTCATTTTCTTCGAGGACCAAGGAGATCCTATATTTCCAGGCTCGAAAGTTATCAGCTCCCTCAAGCTTTTCATCAAGATTGGTATGATGAGACATCTTAAACTGAGAACCTCAAACAGAAATACAAAATATTTAGATCTTACCAGGTCAAGATCTCAAATTTGGATTTGGAGCTGAAATCCCGCAGTACTGGAACAGGAGCAAATTAGGGTTTTGCTTTTCTGGAGATCTATCCACCCAAATGCCTTGAAATTTGTCCCTAACTTTGATTTTGGGGAGGAGATCAATCCAGGATTAGGATCATTGAAAAATTGCTCTTCTGTAAAAGGCCCTAATTTTTTGCAGTAGTGTCGGGTCCAAAACTGAAAAACCTTAGAATTGGATTATGCTTCGACAAAAAAGATGCGCCGTAAGGAGGAGAGTTATTCCACCTTAGTTTTGCTAAAAATATATGGAGGAAGATACCCAAACTAGGAAGCCCTAGTTCTTGTAGCTGCACAATCTCTTCTTCTCAGGTTAGCTCTGATACCATGTTAGTTTTTCAACATTAAGCTAGCATTATTAGGATCTTTAACTGAGAGAATAACAAGTACAACAATCAAACACAAGAGACAATGAACATAGTGTTTTTATTTAGGGAAACCATAAGTGGAGAAAACCCCACAACTTCCTCAGAGATAGAATCAACACTCAAACAGTAAAATCCAAAACAGCAAGTGGTCTCCCGATAGTAGTAACCTTCTTCTTATCTAGCCCCAGTGTCTTCTCCTTCCTCAACTATGCGCTACACTTGAGTGTGGATGAGTTTTGTGATAAATAGAGACTCCAGTTATCTATTTATACTAATCCCAACATGACTAAAACCCTACCAGGGCCAGCCTCTACTAGGAGAGTCTAATAACCCTAGTGCCCCTGAACTGCAGGGACTTTAACCCTTAGACAATCGGAGGGTTACCCACAATGACTTGACATGACTTGTTTACATTATTGATCCTCCCAATCAGAACATCGGGGCATGACAATACGACTCAATTATGTTATAGATACATCCCGGAATAAAAATCAGGTTACAATACATAAGATAGATAGATAAATACATTACGAAGTTACAAATACATCAACACCCCTAGCGGGGAGTCCATCATACCCAACATCAATGTCCTGATTCCCTCCCAAACCGAAGGACATCATGAATAACTGTATAATCGTAACTTTGTCCACAATGTCCGATGTCATAATGACTTATTTAAACTTTTCTATATGTGTCGCAACTATATATTCATCCTTGTGAAATGTCGGGATAGACTTAACACAAGGATATTGGTTGAACATGTTTGGGTAACCTGCGATGTTTCATAAATAAAATGGATAAAACATACCCATATCCCTTGTTCAAAAATGTTTTCTTTGATATTCTTTGGTTTTTCTTCAGTGGAGTCACAAGGAGATACCTGCCAAGTTAGCTTAACAAATCTCACCAAAATATCAAAAGAAAAGACATATAGGATTGATGGGGTAGATTTAGTTATTTTTGGAGTCACCAGGTTAGCCTACAGGTCAGTCATAAAAATACATGCAATAATGTATAATAAAGGACTTCAAGACTCACCAAAATTTTGTTCTTTCCTAGATAAATCACCTCAACAATTTTGAGGCTCTCCGGAAACGGCGCCAAAATGTTAATCCTTGTCAGGATTCTTCTATTTCGAGTCTCCATGTAAGATCTGTAAGATTAGTTCTTGACAATAATATTTTCAAAATATCAAGAAATAATTTTCTTACCGAATTTCATTATTTCTAGGGGTGTGAATTACTCTGGATCAACTGCTTCAAATTTTGAAATGGTCCCCGACAATGACGCTAAAATGTTACCGCTTGAAATGGTATTTTAATTCACTGATAATCATATCAAGGAAAAGTGACCACTGTCACCTTAGTCACTTGTCGCTAACTACTTTAGAAGTCGAAGTATCCTAGGGGAGATCCCTAATTCAATTCTGGAAAACACAATAAACACCAAAGAATACCTGTTTCGAGGTTGTTAATTACCAATTCCGTATTGGAGTAAAATATGAGAATAGAGAAGATATATATGGAATACATATACAAATAGTGCAAATTCATTCAATATATACACATCGTATATGTACACAAGTAGACGACCAATTCTTAGTACTGAATTGTACTAATATCATATATCAGGAGGAATGTTTGAATCTCGACTCACGTGCATTCACATCTCCAAATTATTAATAAACAACAGTAATCAATCATCAATGCAAGTTTGTGTGAGAATAATATACATTAAGTACTCCTGCATTGATTAGTATATAAGCACTTGTAGTGGTCATGTTCTTTGTTACATTTATCGCAAATTGGAGTTAACTACTGTCGTATAAACACAATGATGAAACTAACTACAACATCCCATAATAGTGTAATAAAAGACATATCAATGCAACTTTAGCATTATCACATACACAACCATAAAATATGCATTCAAACTGCAAACATGGATGTGATGAAGCACTGATATACAAGTGCAAAGATAAAATGGTGACCATTTAAAATATGCATATAATGTGCAAATAGTTTTATGTAAAAATGTGTCGGCAATGATGATTTCATGCACTCATACATGTTGTATATGAGAAAAATAGTGATATTGTCATTCACATGTTCATGGAAAGAAACTATAAGCCATCTCTTTAGATATTTGACCATGTATCAAAACAATGAATATGTTTCTAAATAAGTGTGCATACAAGAGGTTATAATTCTACTTCCACTAGTATTCAATTAATTTAATAACCAACGTTTTTCTTGTGTAAGTAGGTGTTTAAAGGAGAAGCGAACAAAGAAAAAGGGTTTCCACTATAAGGGAATCCCTTGAGGGAAACTAGGATTTGTACAGGGCTTAGAAAGAGCACACAAAGTCTGCTACAGACCTAAAAAACAAGCCACAGGCTGATATGTGAGGTAAAAGGAGGAGGAAGTTGACTTGTAGGGTAAGTGAGGGTGTAGGTGGCAACTTCTACAAGTGTTTTAAGGTCGCAAAAATCTAGGGGAAGTTAGCTAGGCTAAGAATGGAAATTCACTAGGAAGAAGAGGGTGTTGAGGCTTAGAAGGAATCTAGCAAGAGTGTTTTGAGCTAGTTTTTGAAGAATAGCAAAGGAAAGCAAGGGATCAGCAAAGATGTGAAGCGAAGCAAGGAAGGTGGTAAGAGATTGGGTGGGTGACAAATCAAAGGAAGGGGTCTTGAGTAGTGAAGAGGGTCTATGAGGGTGGAGGATAATAATATAGGCAAACGAAGAAAGGAAGAGCGCATGGACTGAAAAGAAGGGAGTGAAGGTCTGTTTGGGAATGGAAAAGGGTAGAGAAAGGTTTAGAGGAGGTGGTTGGGTAGCAAAATAAAGGTAGAAACAACTATGAGGCTTGAGGAAGAAGGAGCAACAATAAAAAATGCATGTGAAGGGTGACTGGAGCCTACCGTGGGAATAGAATAGGTCTAGGGGACAGTCTTTAGGGTTGTTTAAAGCATGTGATTAGCAAAGTGAATCTACTAATAGGTCAATGGGATACTAGTGGGAGTTAGGGATGAATGACAAAGGGATAAATGAGGGTTTTAAAGAACCTAAAACTAACCTAAAGCCACCCTAACCTAGCCTAAAGTAAGACCAAACTAACCCAAGACTACTCTAAGAACTAAACCTAGACTAGGTTCATGAGAGAAATTATGCGAGGACCTATGGAAACCCCAGCACAAGTCGTTCCCAACATAGGGATCCTTAGGAAGATGGATAACCTAGTGAGGAAGGGTTCTAGGTTAAGCAACTATCCTAGAAAAAACTAAGGAGGAACTTTAGGGAACCCTCATGGGGATATGTGCCAATGTTTTCTAAGGTGACAAGAAGGAAGGTAATGGCCTATCCTAGGGAAAAGTGTAGTTCTAGGGCTACCACCAAGACTTCGACATGGACATCCACCAAAACCAAGACAAAAAGGTAAGAACCCTGACCTCCTTGTACTTGTGTTCATCCAAAAAATCGAAGCATCACCAAAAGAAGAGATTCACCAAAGAAATTACCAGAAAAATAGCTTGCATTAACCATAAAACTTCCTTAAGAGGAGCGAATCCATCTAGAGAAACCCTAACAGGGGTAGAAAAAGTGCATAGTGTATTATACCATGAGTTATGATTTGAAAATGAAAGTGAGGAGATCTATTCATATGATCTCACATTCACTTTTAAAAATAAAATCCAAGCCAACATGCCTTAAAATAAGTAAATTTCAAATTATTAAAATGTCAGCTGAAAATTAAAAGAAAATAATAATAAAATACAACCTAAGGTAGACTTAAGGTAGGCTACTTTGGGTATGTGTATCCCGAGGTGCCAAAACATGCTCAAATAATAAAATCACTCTGAATGAAAGGATGGAGTAAGTTGTAGGGAGGGATTTATACCTCATATAAACCCTAGAATATTGTAAAATCCCTTGACACCCTACTCAAAGCATGAAAAGACATGGCACTAAGGGTGGCATTCCTATGAGGAAATAAGGTCAGGGAGAGCAAGGACCCACTATGGGTGTCCAAAGGGGATGAGAATGAAGATGAATATATTATATCTGAAGTAGAGGCCACCAGAGAAAGTAAGTAGAAGATGGAGCCATGAGACCTAGTGGTCAAACATTATGGGCCCTAGACACCAACCCTGAGGTTAAAAACCCCTTTAAAGGGAAGTCAGTAGTGCCATTAATCCATAGTACTCATAAAGGAGGACCAAAGGGCCCATCCATGACCACCATTACTCGATAATTCCTCTCCTAGTCAAACAATTTGGTCCTCTCTGCCTAGGGTACACCTGAAGGTGTGTTGGGTACAGATGCAACGTAACACCAGCTCCAAGTGTGGGATGAGTGCTCTTACTAAGAGTGCTATAGAACCTATGAATATATTAGTACCATTATACCTACACATATATCAAATTTCCAAAAGGATTAAAATCATCTAGAGGAAGATACTTATATCCTTCCTTGTTCGCAAAATGAATGAAACAAACTAAAAACAATAAGAACAAACTAGACACTGAAAAAAGACATCAAATCCAATACATAGAAAGATTCCTAATGTAACTAACCCTACCTACTCTAACCATGGAAATCAGAATATGTTAGCTAAAATTATACCCCCATTGTAACCATTTAAGTAAATAATCCATACCTGATGTCTTACCTTTTTCCTTTAATGTAATCCAGGGTATTACCTCATCGATGATATGTAGAGTACATATCATGGTCTTTATTTGGATGAGGAAAGAGAGTTTTACCCTATGAAGAACCTAGAATATTTGGAATTGATGCCATGGATGAGCATTTCTTTGACAAGATTTGTTAATACGCGCTTCCAGTAGACTTATGTAAGGTCATCTTCGATCATATCCTGGTGTTGACAAAAAAAAAATTCCTGCAACTGATCACCAGATTTTGATCTAGAAAGACAATTGAAAAAGTAGGCCTTCACACATCCTTGTATATCAAACACAACCTATCCATGCATCCACCTAAGTGTTTCTTCAGATATACATGTATATCACTTGCCCTCTTAATAAAAACATTAGTATTCCAAATAATCCTTGAAATTTTGAACTTGCCAGCAAAATAATTCATACCCTCATGATTGAAATGAAAAGATAGACAATAAATACCATGAAGATGAGTAATGAAAATCATACCTATCCACCTATATTCTTTGATATTTTTGAGATGGATGATTATTGAATTACCAAAATAGGATGGAAATGGTTGAACAATTTCTTCAATACTTGCCACAAGAGGATG
The DNA here is from genome assembly GCA_001517045.1 of Pseudotsuga menziesii. Lineage (NCBI taxonomy): Eukaryota > Viridiplantae > Streptophyta > Pinopsida > Pinales > Pinaceae > Pseudotsuga > Pseudotsuga menziesii. Next base: position 28,251 of record LPNX011220743.1, on the reverse strand, counting down.
CTGGAAGTACTGATTTAAAAGCATGATGGGATGGAAGCCTGTGGGAGGTTCATTGATGATCATAAAAAAATGTCTTCACATACCTATATAAGGGAATGGATCCATTATGATATTGCAAGGCCTTGAAGCATCATTTACTAGCGGATCGAGGAACTCCAAGTAATTGTTTCCTTCTATATTCACATAACTTTCTTCGAAAAGGGCGAGCACTTCCCTTGGTTTCTTCAATTATGGATTCCTGATCTTTACTTTCAACATCAAGGAGTTCTTTAGGCTCTTTTGAGGCTTGGTCGTCTTTGATAGTCTTCAACATTTCCTTCTTAGCGTTTGGGTCCCACTAATTGGATAGTACCTCAATAACGTGTTGAAAGAAAGATATATCCCAAGGGGGGGAGTCCATCATACCAAGCATCCATCTCCTTGTTCCCTACGAGACCCAGGGAAATCATGAATAATTGTATAATTGTAAATCCATCCACAATGTACCATGTCATAAGCACTTCTTGAAACTTTGCTATGTGTTTTGCAATTGTACCTTCATCCTTGTGAAATTTTGGGATAGATTTAAGACAACAATGCTGGTTGAACTTGTTTGGGAAACTTGGGATATTTGAGAAATCAAATGGATCAAGCATCCGCATATCACTTGTTCAAAATTTTTTTCTTTTATATTCTTTAGTTTTTCTTTAGTGGAGTCGCCAGGAGAGAGCTTTCAAGTTAGCTTAACAAATATCACCAAAATATCAAAAGCAAAGATGTATCTAATTAATGGGGTAGCTTTATTTCTTTGTGGAGTCACAAGGTAATCCTGTAAGTCAGTCCTAAAAATATATGAAATCATGTACAATCAAGGACATCAAGACTTACCAAAATGTCGTTACTTCTGGATAAATCACCTCAACAAGTTTGAGGGTCCCCGAGAAGGTGTGCAGTTGGCATAACGGCTGGAAAACAACAGTAGGTTGCAACAGTGAGAAAGTGACAGTCCATAAAGATTGGGGGTATGAGGTCAGATAGAGCCAGAAGAAGACACACGTAAATGTATCTTTTTAAGTTAGGCTAGTAATTCCTATTGTCAGGTGTGACTAGAATAGGAAAGACAAGTTATTGGCTAAATATAAATACTTTTAAAGCTCGACGTTTCGATCTCATTCTGAGATCATCATCAGGAGTGCTTCCACAAAAGGAAAAGAGAGACCAGAGAGCTGTTATAAATACTGTTATGTGAAGGTTAATTTTAGGTCAAGCTAGAGGTCGGTTTTTGGTTAAATTATAGAAAAAATTTTTTAAGGAAAGAGGTCGAGGTTTTACCTTTTAATTAATTCTAAATGAAAGAAAGAAGCTAAACTTTTTTAAAATATTACACCCTTGATTTTTAATTTTTTAAGAAAATACAGCCAAATATTCTTTTTATTTTTAAAAACTTAGAAATTAGAATTAAGGGTTTCATTTGAATAACTTTTAAAGAGATGGTGACCCCAATTGATTTTAAAATTAAATTCAATTTTTAAAGGTTAAAATCAATTTATTTCTTAAAAATTTTTAAATTTTTTAAAAATAGTTTAATCTTAATTTTCAAAGGAATTAATTAAATTTTTATTATAAGAGGAGCAAGGAGGGTTTTTTAATTTTATTATAATAGGAGCAAGGAAGGTTTTTTATTAATTTTATTAATTTTAACTTTCAAAGGAGGAATTAATTAAATTTTTTTTTTTTTAATGTAAGGGGAGCAAGTAGGGTTTTTTAATTTTATTACGGAAAGGGGAGACTTTGGACTAAGGTGGACAAGAGTCACGGACCAAGTGGGGGAGTGAGTTTAAATGGTCTGCTGGGGTTTCTTGAAGGGAGCAAAATTTGAGTGAATGAAGAAGGGGTAGCCAAGAGTCACTAAGCTTCTTTCCATCATCTCTGTTTAAGCAATTGTTAGTCATGTTGATTTCTATCTTTTCCCTTATTTTGCGCTTAATTAGGTTGTCTTCTTTAGCAATGACCTTAGCGTTTTCAAGACAAATGTGGTGCTGGGTGAGGTGTGCATGTTCTGCAAGAGCAGATCTCTTGTGTCTATCATGTCTAAGATCGGCCATATGTTCTTTCATTCTTGTCTCTATGGATCTTCCTATTTCTCCTATATATGCTTTGTTACAGGAACAAGGGATTGAGTAGACGCCTTTAAAGTAATTGGGATCTACGGGGTCTTTAAGAGAATCTACCATTTTCTTTATAGAGTTGGGAGGGGTAAATAAAACCTTGAAACCTCTTCTCCTTAGGGTTTTGGACAGCCTATCGGTGGTTCCTTTTATATATGGGAGGAAGACCCTTTTTTCTTCATCCTCCTTGTTTTGGTCAATTTCTTTATTTGTAAGAGTTTTATTACTCTTATTCAACCTGATTTTTGAAATTGTCTTCTTTATCTGTGAGTCGTCATATCCGTTCAATCGAAACACTTGGTGTAGGTGTTCTAATTCTTGGTTAATGTGGTCAGTGTCTGCAATCCTATGAGCTCTTGTAGACACTGACCACATACCTATTTATATAAGGTTGTAATTGCTCCTCTTATAATAAAAATTTAATTAATTCCTTTGAAAATTAAGATTAAATTATTTTTAAAAAATTTAAAATTTTTTAAGAAATAAATTGATTTTAACCTTTAAAAATTGAATTTAATTTTAAAATCAATTGGGGTCACCATCTCTTTAAAAGTTATTCAAATGAAACCCTTAATTCTAATTTCTAAGTTTTTAAAAATAAAAAGAATATTTGGCCGTATTTTCTCAAAAAATTAAAAATCAAGGGTGTAATATTTTAAAAAAGTTTAGCTTCTTTCTTTCATTTAGAATTAATTAAAAGGTAAAACCTTGACCTCTTTCCTTAAAATTTTTTTTTCTATAATTTAACCAAAAACCGACCTCTAGCTTGACCTAAAATTAACCTTCACATAACAATATTTATAACAGCTCTCTGGTCTCTCTTTGCCTTTTGTGGAAGCACTCCTGATGATGATCTCAGAATGAGATCGAAACGTCGAGCTTTAAAAGCATAAATGCAGTTTCCTCCTTACATTAACACTCACTGCATATGATGATATTTTCATAAATATAAATAGTCGACCGAGAAAGCAACATGTAAAGAGTTTATAAAGAGTCTATAAAAGGAGGAACCCAAGCTATATGTTGGTTAGATCCTGGTTTTTGGTAGGATCTCATTAGCTACTCTAGTGTTAGTTCCGTGTCTTTTTTGTCTGTAAGTTTTGCTAAGTGCGTTAAGTCAAGGAATATGCAGCTAAGTGCGTAGAATTGTAGGTGAATTTGAATCAATCTAGGCTATGTGCAGATCATTACTAGAGTCAAATAGAGTGAAGGAAGAAGAGAATATTAGAGAGAATGGGAGGAATAAAGAGTCTGTGTAGATAAAGAATAATATCTAGAATTGAGTTCGCAACTTAGTGCACAAACCAAAGGTTCCATATATTCCTCATGCTAGATGAAGAGGACCTTTCTGGTTTTTCCTGGATGGGTTTCCACATTAGATTCTATGTATATGCATGAATGTTGAATGTGATTGAGTTATATGTATAAATTTTTCTTTGATTAAATGTCTAATGATGTTAGTTTCATTTTTATTATGAATGTGTGAATGTTCTTATGCTACATTGAGTTGTGATATACCACTTGCAAAAGGAGGAATTGTGTTGCAGCTTGGTTGTGTAGAATAAGTGTCAAAACTCCACCCATATACCTTCATCGTGCACCTTAGTGTATCACCAAGGGACAGGAAATCCCATACCCAAGTGCAAAAACCTGGTTCTTCCAATTACCCAAAGGAAATATATCTTGGGTGAGTCTTCATCTACATCGTAGGTGTTGTCGACTAGGATTTTCTCTGTCGAGATGATATCTTGGGATTTTTTGCACTAAGTAGAAGGGGATGAAATTGGGTCAAAGGGAAATAAAAATCCAACAAATGGTTCTGTTGTCGGGACTCAAGTCATTTTGGTGAGGGATATGATGTGGCAACCGATGAAGCATGAAATACAAGATTTGGTGGATTCCAAGAGAAGAGAGTTTGCACAAGAAGAGATTAAAATATATCGATGGGACCCAACATAGTGGTTGGTACGATACCTCTACTCAGATATTCATGATATTTTCTTTTTCCGAGTTTCCCATTGGTTTGCATGAGTGGTTGTCTAAGTTGGAAACCCAGAAAATAAACTTGCAAGGAGGAGAACTGATGGACTAGAACCCTCAATCGATTCAGTGTCTAAGAAGTGTGAGAAACCTCGTGTCGAGGGATCTAGATTTCTGGATAGATAGGATTTTGGAGGGATACATTACTGAGTTTGTTGTTGACACAATAAACTCATATAGTGTGGAAAAGCAAAAAAATTTCCAAGGACCCAGTGGAATATATTTGTCATATTTAAAGACGTGGATAAAAAATATTGTATGTGAAAAAGGTATCGTATGAATGTGAAAGTTAGAAACTATGCACAAAAAGGTGGGTATGTCGTAATAGAACTATGTGAAAAATGGCACAAACTAAGTTGAGATGTTCCCTAGATATAGTGGACTGAACTAGAGTTTGGTTTCTTAAGAAGTGGAAGAATATTTCAGCCAGGAAAGTGAAGAAAGAATTTGATAGAAAGAGGGAGTTGCAGCACGACTAGAGAAGAAGAATACTATGATCTTGTGTTGTACTTGGATGAAGGGTCTTGAAACAAAGAAGAAGAATATCAGCTGATATCCAAAGGAGGAGAAGAATCAGAAGAATCAACTGAAGCACCCAATATAGAACGCGGATACAACACACCTCCAACACTGCACACATCGCAAGAGGTAATATCTAGAGACTTATCCAAAAGTGGATTTGTAAATACAAGTAGTACTAACACTGTAAATAATAGACAAGGGAGTTGGGCTAGCCAAATCATTTTTTTGAACGTACCACTAGCTAACACAATCCTTGGGGCCAACATTAAATTGTTAATATTAAATGGAAATGGGGTGGAAGACAAGAGAAACATTGGTTTTTCTTTCAAGTCGTATGGACTATGCAACAGATATAAGATGAAAACATAAAGAAATACTAGATGATCATGACTCTGTAAGGTCGTGCGCTAGAAGGGTACATGAAATTTTCTATAGTGCCAGTAGGGTTTTCCTATAAAATGCTCGACCAGATTTGAGTGGGAATGATATATGAGTTTAGAAATTCGAAGTATGAGTTGAAATGCATTACTCAGATCAAGGATATCAAGCAGCTACCTACATAATATGTTTTCTACTTTCACAGGATATTCACGACATTAATGGACAAAGTGAGCTTACAAATGTCGCACGTGCAACACAAGGAATGGTTCATTGCCACCTTTCTACTGCACAACCTGATCCCATTTATGCAATAGAAGATTGTGTCCTAGATAGAAGATCTGGAGATAGAAATGAAGCTAGAATCCTCGCTGATTGGAAAAACCAGTGCGTGAATGATGCAGATTCAATCGCAACTGGCTAATATTACGGTGCAGCTCCAGGATATCAAGAAATGGAAGGAATTTTAAGAAGAATTATGGTGTAAAAGATGTACAATAGACGAACACAAAAAATATAATTTCCTAACTGTAGAAATTCAGGCCTGTAGTATATTAATTTCACCCACAACAATTAACAATTGATCATGCAAAATTATCAACAATGGAGACTGAATATGGAGCTGTAACACAAAATTATATTAACTGAGTGTACAATAGCCAACCCTGTAATAACATAGGCTGCTGAATATATAGAATACATGAGCAAATCGAATGCATAAGGAAGCATCCAAATCTAGCATAAAGCAGGCTTACCCAAAATAGGCAAATCCCCCATAGGTGTAAAAAGCTGATCCCAAATCTATCAAGGACCCCACAAATTAGCAAAGGCGCATAGGAAAGCTAAAGAGTGGTAAAATGGAAGCTCATACATGCTTTTTCATGGAGGAAATAATGGAGGAGGAAGAGGCAACAAAGTTGATTCACCTCACCTAGTCTTGCTTTCCTATGTGCCTTAAAACACTGAAAAAGCAGGGAATAAAGAAGAAAAAGCAGATGGGCGCCTAAGAGGCCAGGAATAAAGTAGATTTGATTCCTAAGGCTTTCCCAAGTTCTC
>LPNX011220743.1:2235-21884 GCA_001517045.1 Pseudotsuga menziesii | reverse complement strand
TAGATGGTAGTTGAGTACTCAGGTTCGAAACCACATTCTCCAAGTAAACCCTGCAACCATAAACACTGAGTTGCTGCATTGACAACTCCTCTGTACTCAGTTTGTGTAGATGAGAGTGCAATGGCACTATATTTCTTGCTTGACCAGCTGATTGGCCCTTCTGAAAGCATGAACACATAACCTAAAGTGGACTTCCTGTCAGTGCTATCACTTGCCCAATCACTGTCAGTAAAACCAATTAACTCAAGGTCAGAATTGGCCTTATATAAAATCCCATGTGTCCTTGTTCCTTGAACAAAGCTAAGGATCATCTTTGCTGCTTTCCAATGGATCTCATGAGGCTGATCCATATATCTAGAGGCAACACTTACTGCATAACAAATATTAGGTCGAGTATGTGTCAAATACAATAAACATCCAATCAACTGTCTATACAAAGTGTTGTTTACCATCGGTGGAGAATCATCTTCCTCCAGCTTCATTCCTGAAAGGAAAGGAGTTTTGCTTGCTTTGCAATCTTGCATTCTGAATTTGATCAGCAAATCCAAGGCATATTTGGACTGGTGCACCTTGATTCCAGCTTTGGTTTGAGCAATCCCAAGCCCCAGAAACTGACTTAAGAGCCCCAAATCTGTCATGGAGAAGGCTTGGTTCATAGCTCCTTTTAGGGAAGCAATCTCAGCCTGTGAGATTCCTGTAATGAGGAGGTAATCAACATATAACACAATGATCATTAATGAACCATTAATTACCTTCAGATAGACATTCGAATCTAATTTGCACCGAACAAAATTCAGAGATAGCAAGAAGCTATCTATCTTGGCATACCAAGCCCTGGGGGCTTGCTTTAGCCCATACAATGACTTTCTCAACCTGCACAAAAGAGAATGGTCAGTAGCAAAACCTTGGGGCTGCTACATATATATCTCCTCAGTGAGATCACCATTCAGAAAGGCACACTTTACATCCATATGATGTACCTCCCATTGCCTTGATGCTGCAATGGATGGAGCTAGCCTGATTGAATCCATCTTTGCCAGTGGGGAAAAAGTCTCATTGTAATCAATGCCATGAACCTGTGAGTATCATTTAGCTACCAGTATAGCCTTGTACTTTAGTGGTGAACCATCAGCAGCAAATTTGGTCTTATAGACCCACTTACACTGTACTAGTTTTCTCCTTGGAGGAAGATCCACTAGCTCCCATGTGTTGCTTTTCTGTAGCGAGTTGAACTCATCATTCATGGAATCTTGCCATATTGGATCTACTGATGCTTCTTCATATGTTTGAGGATCAAACTCCACCATCAAATAGCATTTTTCATCAAACTCAGGATCCTTCATGCACAGACCACTCTCAAATTGAGATCTAGTCCTCCTTGGGTCATTGGGATCACCAGCTAACTGTCCTGCTGCATGTAGTGTCTTGGATGCCCATTTAGGCCTTGTGGGGCTGTTTGGGTCTTCAATAAACTCATATCCATCAGACAAATCAGAATCAGCATGTTCAACAAACTTTTTACTTACTTCTTGAGGTTCAGGTGGTGAAGAGGCTTCACCAATCTCCACTTCTGCAAGGGGTTCTTCTTCAAACTGAACACACATTTCAATGAAGGATTTGTTTGTGCTCAAGTTTATCAAATTGTACCCTTTTGAATCTTCAGAGTATCCCACAAAAATACACTCTTGGCTTTGGGGCTGCAAAGCCTTCCTCTTCTCTGTTGGGATTCTAGCCCATGCCTTTGAGCCAAAAATCCTGAAACGGGTCACATCTGGCTTGTGCCCACTCCATGATTCGAAGGGAGTCATGCCATACAACTGTTTGTGAGGCACCCTATTCTGAATATAGGCTGTACAGTTGATAGCTTCGGCCCAGTACTTTGGTGGCAAAGTTTTGGCCTCCATCATGCATGTTGCCATCTCCTTCAGTGATCTGTTCTTCCTCTCTGCAACACCATTTTGCTGTGGTGTGTAGGGGATAGAATGCTGCATCTGAATACCTGCATCTGCACAATAGTTAATAAACTCATTCTTGAAATACTCACCACCGTTGTCATATCTGAGTGCTTTGATTTTTCTTCCACACTAGTTTTCAACCAAAGCCTTGAATACTTTGAGTAGGCCAAAAACCTCTTGACTTGTGTTTCATGAAGTGAACCCAACAATACCTGGAGAAATCATCAATAAAGGTCAATGCATATTTGGCCTAACTCATGTACATATGAGGGAATGGGCTAGTAACATCATTGTGAATCAGCTTGAGGGGTGCAGAGGTTCTCTCATGGCTGGCTTTCTCAAATTTGTGCTCTGGGTGTTTTCCTAGGATACAGCCTTGGCATACTCCTTTGGAAAATTTTATCTTGGGAAACCCTATGACCATATATTTATCACTAAGATTAGACAAATACTTGTAATTTAAATGGCCAAATATTTCATGCCATAGCTTTCTAGCTTCATTAGCATGGATAAGAAGAGCAGAGGGGTTTGAGTAAGGCAGGAAGTGTGAAAACATGTATACCTTTTGAGCATGATTCGCTACTCCTTTTGCAATGATTCTTCCACTTGAGATTTCTGTGATCTCAACTTCATCTGGTGACAATGTGACTTTCTTAAGAGACCCAGTGTGGTTCAGTTGGTACACTGATAGAAGGTTGGAGGCGAGACCAGGGACATACAACACATTGTTTAAGTTACCATGATCAAGATCTATCCTTCCTTTGCCTTTGCTTTCAGTGAGAGAGTCATCTCCCAGTACAATAGATGGTCCTTTTGACATATCCAGTGAGGAGAAGGCCTCCTTAGTCGAAACCATGTGTCTTGAAGCTCCAGAATCTATGATAAAACTGGGTGAGCTCGATGTGCCAGCAACTAGAGCATGAACTCTCTCTCTCTCTGTCATCAGAACTTGATCCTCCTTCTCTCTTCTTTGAGCCTTCTGGAAGGGAGATGCCATTATTCTACAACAGTTGAGTTAACATATCTATCTGCTTTTTCATACAAGAGCTTTCAGTATGATTGCCCTTATTGCAGTATGAGCACTTGTTCATATCACCTTTGTTTTTCTTCTTCTGGGTATTTTTCTTGGGACCTTGTTGATCCTCTGGAGACTGCTTCTTGTCTCTTCCTTTCTCAGGTGGCTTTTTAGATTTCTTCTTGATTTTTGAATCCACCTTCGAATCTCCAGCAACCAGATCTTGGTCTTTGGAAGGTTTGATGGTGCCCATCATCACCAGCTTGTCTTGTTCTTGTGTGAGAGATTCCATGAAATATGCAAGGCTAGGCATCTTCCAGGTTCGAGCTATGAGTTTTGTGGCATAGAAGGTCGAAACAAATACTGAGTAGTCAGGTCCTAGATTCAAGAGGATGGACAATATGAGTTGTTCATATTTCTTTTCAATACCACACTATTTCAGCTGCAAAACTAGTGCTTTGAACTTGGAGAAATATAGCTGCAGGGATTCAAAATTACTGGGACTCAGGGAGATCAGCTCATTTTCGATCTGGTGTCCCCTCATCTCATCTATCTTTCCAAAGAGTTCAGAAAGTTTCTCCCATACTTGATCTGGTGAAGTCAATCCATCGAGATGGAAAAGGAGGTCTCGGGAAATACTGAGACATAGGAGGCCATAAGCCTCATCTCTCCGATTGTGCCATTTGATCTTCTATGCAGCAGCATTGGGATCTTCTTTTGTAGCCATAGTCACCCTGTAGAGGCCTTTCACTCTCAACAAGATCTCCATCTCTTCTTTCCATTCAAAAAAGTTGAAGGGAGTGAGGATAGTTTTCTGTGAATCCATAGATTTAGAAAATCTATCCCGGCTGTCAGTAGAAGGCTCCCAGTCTTGATGTCGAACCTGAAAAACAATTTTGAAGGAGAGTAACAACCTACAATGGCTCTGATACCATGTAGAAATTCAGGCCTGCAGTAGATTAATTTCACCCACAACAATTAACAATTGATCATGCAAAATTATCAACAATGGAGACTGAATATGGAGCTGTAACACAAAATTATATTAACTGAGTGTACAATATCCAACCCTGTAATAACATAAGCTGCTGAATATATAGAATACATGAGCAAATTGAATGCATAAGGAAGCATCCAAATCTAGCATAAAGCAGGCTTACCCAAAATAGGCAAATCCCCCATATGTGTAAAACGTTAATCCCAAATCTATCAAGGACCCCACGAATTAGCAAGGGTGCATATGAAAGCTAAAGAGTGGTCAAATGGCAGCTCATACATGCTTTTGCATGGAAGAAAGAGTGGAGGAGGAAGAGGCAACACAGCTGATTCACCTCACCTAGTCGTGCTTTCTTATGTGCCTTAAAACATTGAAAAAGCAGCGAATAAAGCAGAAAAAGTAGATGGGCGCCTAGGAGGCCAGGAATAAAGAAGATTTGATTCCTAAGGCTTTCCCAAGTGCTCCATGAGTCAATAATGGCAAGTTTGACCTCTAGGGATAGGCAATTAGCAACTTGCACATGGTGGGACTCATGGACTAGGCAAATAAGACAAAAATAAATGAATTAATGTCTAAGTGGGTAAATACTATGGGTTGATTATTCTAACACTAACACTCATGAACTATGTTGAAGCAGGAGCATCAAACTTGATAAACACCAAAGGGATTTCTTGGTGTAGAATATGTTAGACTAGAGTCAATAATTCAGAAGAATGTTTGTATCTACAGATTGTTGTAAGTACACCAGCTAGTTTGTACTGTAAATTTTGTAAATCGGTAGGACATGATGATAAATACTACAAATCACTTCAGCTACTACAAGAAAAAAGGGTGGATACCTATTTGATGAAGAGTGATGAGAAAATGCATGATGAACAACCACAATATCCTCAGCCACAATACAAACAGAATTAGTATCCTCCACAACAACAATATCCTCATCCAATGGGCGATGGAAATTTTTTAGGTCGAGGAAAAAAACAAGGAGGAGGAGGATTTGGTCAAGGAAAAGGTCAAGTCATATGCTATAATTGTGGACAACCAGGACACTTTACCTGAGATTTCCAAATTCCGACGTAGACATGTACATATTGTAAATATTTTGACCAGAATGTCGAACAGTGGCCACAATTGCTCGAGAAATGGCTGGCTCAAACGATGGTAAATCCAAACCCTATGTAGAATCATAATCTGAACCCCAAGTAGAACATTCAAATGATTTTTGTTCAGTTGAGAAAACCAAAAATTTATGTTTTTACAAGAGGAGGTGTTGCGACGTGAGCAGACCAAAATACACATAATGGACAACTACAAGTGTGACCTGTGGTGCATAAGAAAGCACCATTGGCTATGAAAAAGTAAAAATAAGTATTTCTTGATGTGTGACCTAAATTTGTTGATACTACTCAACCATCGTCATATAGAAAAGTAAAGGAGATGCCGGAAATATTTGAACAAATACTCAAGAAGAAGCCAATGAAAAAGGTTAGTAAGATAAAAGAATTTTTCAAAAGTTGTTTAGCACTAATCCATGATAGAAATGTTGTCGCATAATTGACAACACTTATAGAAGAAACCCCAAAAGGCTTACGACCTAAAAAAAGAGTTAACCATATGAAAAAAATATTAAAAGCTCGTTGACAACTACGAATGAGTGTGTAGATATGAGATTATTATACGAACGGTATCATTCTATAATTGGGCTTTGATGTCAATATCTTGAAAAAGAAGAAAAGGGAAAACATGAACAATGCATGAATGAATTGGTCTCACATTCATTTAAGATTAGTGAATCAGTTGAAGGTTCTACCCATTGGTCAACTGATGCAAGTACCTGTTGAAGTAGAAGGTTTGAGGACATATGCAAAATTTCAAGTAATCAACTTTGTCAATGATACAAATCCATATCTAGCACTTTTCAGGATTGATTTGACCATATATAATAAGAATATAATCAATTTTAAGAAAATAATCTTGTCATTCGAAGATTCAGAGATGAGGGTAGTTGCACCAAATGATCCGCTCGAAGGGCAGAGATATGTCGAGCTAGTGAACAACGAAGGCCAAGGTAATTACCTGGATCAACTATATAATATCATGTCTTCAAAAGATGACTATATGAATCCTACAGTTGATGGAAAGTTGAGTTGGAGGAATCTTAGCTCTTGCACATCCGATTCAGGAGATGCAGTAGAAAATTGACAGAATCGGTTGCATGAGGTTTCCAAGTGAAGATGCATAGTAATTATAATATCTATGTGATGGGTAGGAGCCAAGGAAAGTAAGTGCTATAGCGGATTTCACCACACTAGGTGAATCACACATTGTATGGCCTTCCCCTGTCCCGCTGCAGACTCATTAGCCCCTATGGACCACTTTTTGTCTTTTGATGTATCCTTGACCATCCCTAAAAACATAAGAAAAGTGATATACGCGGATTTTTCCAAGATAACCGCGTACATACGTGGATATTCCCTCTATAGTCGTGTACATTGGGATGTGTACATAATCCAAATCCTTTTGGATATTTCCTTGACTTTGATTCGATTCATATCACTCCTGGCCTTCCATATGCCTTGAGATCGCATGGATTTGACCTTTCAGTATCCCTTTGAAAAGCTATATAAGGAACCCATTAAGACATTGAAAGCATAAGAGAGAATTGAAAGTAACGAAACTATAGTCCATTGTTTCTAGAAATTATGTTTGAGTCTACATCCCTTTGTCCCTTGGAGCACTGTTGTGTTCTTCCCAAGATTTCCTTTTTCTAGTGAGCTTGCTATCTGAGTGATGGAGGATTGAGGTGGTGGAGGCCCAAGTGGGGGATTTAGTTTCTCCAGTTCGCAGATGTGCCGTCAGAGGTTGTCACTTGTAATCTCTGATTCATATTAATAGAAATATATTTTGCTATCCAGTAATGTGTGTTTGAATCAATATTGTATCCATTGGAATATGTCAAATGCTTATACATTATTGATTATATATGCTAGAATACATCTAACACCATGAAATATAGTATGCTTGTATTGTTTACTTATTGTTGAGGAAGTATTACATCAATTCAAGCTGAATATTGGAAAGCTCAACGGGGATCTACTTCAACCATCCGGAATAAGGTACGAGGTTCGATCCTTTAGTGTTAGATATTTTATTTCTATTGCATATTGGGAAAGATTGATTTATGGATTCTAGCTGTCTGTTGTGGTACCCCAAGCCATAGGAATTTCTCTCCATAATAGAATTGGCAACTCTGCTGGGGAGTTCCTAGTAATTGTCCTTTGGGGGTTGATTTCTTGGCATTCAATGTATTTGAATTGCTCTCTCTCTCTCTTGTTTCTGTGTCGGGTATGGGGGCATGTATGCCTGGTAGAGCCTGATTGGTGTGAATTTAGTCTCAGCCTGTCTGTTTACCTTGGATTTGTGCATCTTTTTCTTCCTGTACGCGGTTTTGTCACTTACATTCGTGTATACATGCGGTTTCCCCTGGGATTTTCGCGTATACACGCGGGTTCACTGCGCACAGTCGCGTATACCCTGGTTTTTACCTTTTTGTGGAAGATAGTGGATTGCTGGGTGAATTCTGTTAGCTGCTGAGTCTCCTTTGGCACTGCCTGAGTCTGTTAATACCTTTGTTTCTGACCATAAATGTTTTTTTTAGCCTAAATTTTTTCTTTTAGGAAATTTCTTGTCATGGCATCTTTGATTTTTTGTTTGAGATTAGTGCATTAGAGTCTTTTTACCTTAGTGCTTTGCTGGAATGCTGTTTATGTGGGCTTGCAGAGTCTGGGGTGGGTAGAATCATTCTTTTTCTTTTTGTATCTCTTTATTTTCAAAAAATCCTAAAACATTTGCTTATCATCATGCATTGCATTTTGCACTTTGCATTGTACTTGCACTAGATCTAGATTTGCTTTGGAGTAATAGTTAGGACTTCATATAGGGAAATTTGCATTCAGCATTTGAAGAAGAAATTGTGCATTACATGTAGTACACATACCCTATTTTCATGGACACAATGCATTTGCATTGATTGTTAGGTGTGCATTTTACTTCTTGTTGCGTCATAACACCATTAGTTGCACAACCATATCCTATTTTTGAGTAATAAATCCAACTAAAATCAACGCTAAATAAAATGAATTACACTCTATTCTTTTCTAGGGTGCACCAACAAGCTTAGGTTTTAGGATCTTGGAATAGTTCATTGAAAGTTAATTCTCCAAGATCACTAAACAACAACAACTAGGTGTCTATCCAGGGAGTGTGTGAAATCCCTTATATAACCAGCGTTCTCAGGATCATCCTCTCAAAAGGGAGTTAAGCACGAGGCAGTGTGAGCGGTTGTTGATTGGGATAACCCCTGGTTGGTAACTGTGTAGCACTGGATGTATAGCCAGGATTGTATTCGTATCTGGGGGCTCTTTTGAGAGTTTCGGGCTTTGCTACCCTGCCCATACGGTCAATCCTGCCTGCGACTGTCCGCCTGAGCTTTGATTGTATTGAGGTGACCTTAGTGGCCTTACCTAGGATATCGAGGGGGTACTTGTAGAGGTTATTCTACATGTGTCCCAGCCAGGTTGGGGTCGAACAGCACAGTCGCTTTACGCGTTGAAGCTGAGGGCCACAATAATTGGTTACATACCTCCGCTTGTGGTGACAAGGGCCTCTCAAGCCTCTCCTAGGTGAGACATACCAGCCACATTCAGGAGCTCACTTATCCATCCCTTGTTTGATTGAATTTGGATTTATATTTTATTAGTGATTTCTCCGTGCACGCTAGTTGGCCTAGGGTTGGCGTAAATAGAGATTCTTTGCTATTTTTTGAGTCATTGTGGAGTCGGGTGCGATTCCGCGCCGTTCTCATCGTTTAGTAGGACTTCCGGCTTCTACTTCTTCTCCTCCTTTGGGAGAGGGACCTAGATAGTCCAAGCAGACCATGGCACACATTTATTCACACACCATGGGAGATCATTCAGAGGATACATCTAAGCCACCTCCTCCCATTCGCGTTGATGATGGGGAATTCACGCCTACTTATGACCCTTCACCCGACCTAACTGAGTTAGGACCTGTGATTTCAAAGATAGGAACCATGCATGATAGACCTAGTCACTCTAGGGTTGACCCCTCGTTGACACATTACCGGTATGAAATGCCAGAAGATGCCGAGACTCACTTTAAACCTGCCAGTACTAGCTATGGTAGTTATGCTATGACTGGTTTTCCTATGCACGATTTGACATTTCATGTTGAATCCGATTTTTAGCCTAGCACTATGCCTAGGGGCAATCCCATGCCTTACCTTGTGGAGAGGTTTGGGAGTACTAGTCACATTGCACCTTCCATCCCAGTGGTGGAAGCTCCATCTTATATACCTCCTAGGTCTAGAGTTAGTGATCGGATAGGGATACCAGGTCCCAGATGAGTGATGATCGGCACCAGTACATATCTTATTACAGAGATTCCTTCGTCCTCATTTTCGAGTTCTTCAAATGTAAACCCTCCACCTTAATCACGTGGTCCTTTGAGTCGGCACGTAGCTACGAGTCAGATCCGTACTGCGATTACTAGACCAATTGTGTCTCAAGCCTACATACCACCTGTGGTTTCTGGAGGTTGTGTTCATGTTTCTAGAGGTCAGATTCCTACTTCCACGACATATATCCCTACTTCTGGTATGTATATTCCTACTTCCAGAATGTATATCCCTACCTATGGAGTGTATCATGGAACATCGCAAGCGGTGACCTATGGACGCTATTATGGGACGCAGTATGGATAGGTCTCTTCACCTTATGGAGGCAGTTATTCACAACCTGCGTACTCTCCTAATTATGGCTTTGTAGCTCCTACTAGTCAAGTTCCACCTAATTATGGTACTTCCACACCACCCTATATGGGTCATACAGGAGGAGGTCACTATGGCCAAGGTCATTGTGGTAATCAATCCTATATGAACTAGGGAGTGGTACATAGACCTCATCATCCTAGGCTCCCTTTCCTCGTGACACTCAATCTACCTGACTTATCGAGAATTACGAACGATCTTATGGCTCATGACCTGGCTTGGCCGGCTGTCCCTACCAAGATTCCTTCGGACATACCTAAGTTCGAAGGCAAAACAGGAGAGGATCCGAGTGAACATGTTACGACATTCCACCTATGGTGCTCTTCCAATTCATTGCATTAGGGCTCAGTCCGTTTGAGACTATTTCAATGCACCCTTACAGGTCCTGCGGAGAAATGGTATATAGAGTTACCTAGGGGTGCCTTTACTTTGTTCAACGACCTTGTGATGACTTTCCTTAATCACTTCCAGCTACCAGTGCGCTATGATGTTGGTACTGAAATCTTGTCGACATTTCAGCAAGATAAAGCCACCCATATTTCTGATCATATTCAGGAGTGGCGTAGACGAAAGAGATTAATTAAAGCCTTTATACCACCGAAGTTCCTCCTTGAGTGGTTCCTCAAATCTTTATTGCCATATATAGCGAAGGATGTTTCCACATCCGGAGTGTAGAATGAGGAACAAGCCATCTTTAGGGAACAAGAACTATACTTGATCTATGCTCAGTATGGTTTGTTATATGAGATTATACCTAACGCTCCTCATTCTAGTTTCGATCCCAAGGTCAAACCTGGACCACATGCCGACGGCATTGTGGGTAGTGCAAGTAAGAAACCTACAGGTTCGGTTGTGAAACAAGTTGCTTAGTTTTCAATCAACCAATCTGCCTCGGGACAAGCTACGGCTTCGTCTCAGCCTGCCTAAACGACGAATGTACTTGCTATGCAATCGTCCGAGCAGAAGGGTAACCAGCAACCCAGACGGAATAAAAAAGGGTAAAAACAATAATAATAAAAAGGGTGGGAATAAGAATGAGAATGCCAATAATAATGACAAGAACATTAAAAATGTTGGGGGTGACAAGTAGAATAAATGTAAGGTTAAGTTTTCTTGCAAGATATGTAAGGACGATCACCTCACTTACTTGTGCCCTAGAATGGATGAAGCTTCGAAGTTCATAGCACAGGGCCCAGCTGTGTTAACGAACCCTTTACTGCATAACACGAATATGAACTCGAAGTCCCATGATCAATCTAGTGATGATGATCCAGCTGAAACTAGTGGTCGTGGGTGCATTAATATGGTCCGTGCCGCGAAAGTTGTGATGCATGCGAAAGATTATACTTTGTTACAACCCGACCCAGGAAAAGAACCTGATCCACCAGGAACCCCTTTGCGCATTGAGAAACCTGGGGATAAACCTGAGGCTGCACCTCACATTCCTAAGGGGGTACTTAAGTGTTTGGGTCATAACCCAAATGCCCGAGCCGCCCAGAATTATTCAGTTGTCGAGGACTTGGGCCATACTCCTTGTGCGATGTCTGCATTGGAAGTGCTTCAGAGTTTTCCGTCGCAAAGGAAGGCTTTGCTTTCCTCTCTTGGTGTGAATGGTGATGATTCTTCCTCAGTGATCAAATTTGAAACCACAAGACATCATCCTCGCTTGCCCTACTATGTGTCCCTTTTGGTGCATGTAGAATTTCTTAATATGATCATCAAGCGCACTGTGATTAACGAGGGCACTGCAGCTTCTGTGATGTCTTTGTCTTGTTGGAAGGGTCTTGGTTCTCCTGAGTTGTCAAAATCTACGACCATGTTAACTGATTTTGATGGGAGATCATTTAGGACGCACGGTATCCTTCCTTCCCTTAAATTCCATTTGGGAGGGAAGATCGTTGCGATAGAGGTTGAGGTGGTTGATGCACCCCTTGACTACAATCTCTTACTGGGAAGGAACTAGATGTATAGTATGCAAGCCGTTGCGTCTTCTGTGTTTCGCGTTGTATGTTTTCCTCATAATGGGAAGATTGTAATGATTGATCAAATGGCATTCAAGAATCCTCCTGTTACTGCATCTTCGGAAGCTTCGGTTCTGAAAGTTGAACATTCCCAGCCGGCAACTGGGAGTGTGGGTGTAGGCATGTATCCATCCCTCATGGGAACCTTTAGTTGTCCTGCACCCGTCCTCATGATAGGATCAAGTTTCGATGGTGCTTCGACGTCTACGAGATCAGTGCCTTTTTGCACAAGTCATATGGGAGATCCTTGGATTCTTCCTTCACCAAGTCCTTCGAGTGACGCCATTGAGACAAGCGTGCCATTTCCTGCAGTCATGATAGCTTACCAAGCTAATCCCTAGTCTGTTGTAGAGCCTTGTTCTTCCTCTTCACAAACGAAGGAGGAAGACCCCTATGTGCTGCCGGCATGGGCAGTACAGTATTCTCATGCCCACGACTGCCTTGAAATGGTTTTCCCTTCAGATGAAGTGATTATCGAGGCTAGGTTGGGAGTTGAGCCACCATGGGAGGAATTCCATCATAGATCGGACTTTCTTCCAGAGCTTGATCGCTTGGAGAGTGAGGAGATCCCTTCATTGAATTTAGCTGTGGAACTCTTACCAGACACTTCGCCTTTGGAGGAGCATTTGGTTCACCTTGAGCAACTCGATGAGCAGTGTAGAGATTCCTTGGTGACTTTAGAGGTTAATAAGCGTCGCGTAAAGGACCAATACGATAAGTCTATCCGTCCAAGAGTGTTTAGTGAGGGAGACTTGGTCCTTTTGTGGGATCAATCGAAAGAACCCTTGGGGGCAGGGAAGTTCAATCCTATGTGGCGTGGTCCTTACATGGTCAAGCATGTGTTAGAGAAGGGTGCCTACGAGTTAGTGGATTAAGAAGGGACGGCCTTAGCAGAGCCTAGAAATGGGCTCTATCTCAAAAAATACTATGCATGATCTTTAGCCAAGGCTACTTGTTGTATATTATTGTAGAGATTTTTTGCATAGTTAGGTCTTGTTTATCGTGATCGGGTTTGTGATTAGTTTCCATTTCTTGTGGTAGATCTCAATGGAATCTTCCACCTACATAGGATTCGCGGATGGTGCAAGCCGTCACACTCAACACTCAGCCTCAGCTTCTTGAGTGATTTATACTCCTATGGGTCATGTACTGTCTTCAGGAGGTGTATGTCTACAACCATCTTCCAACAATGTTGCTGAATATAGTGCCGTTATCGAGCTTCTACGGGATGCCATTTCACATGGTGTTCTCTCTCTTGAGGTACGTCTTGATTCAGAGTTAGTAGTGTCACGGCTCAATGGTTTGGACCATGTTAGAGATCTGACGTTATTGAGGAGATTCTTATGTGTGAGATTGTTAGAACGGAAATTTGAGAATATAACATATATACACATTCCAAGAAATTATAATCAAATTGCTGACTCATATGATAACTATGTGTTAGATTGGCATTTGTTTCATTCATCATAAATTAATCATAAACGCAATCTTTACACATGTAAATAAATAAACCGATCACCATAAAAAATTTATATATATATATATATCAAAAATGTGGTAATACATAATGTCATAATACAAAATTGGGGCTTTGAAAGCCGTCATCATATACACGGTAGTACAAAATAGATACACTCCCAGGTGTCTAGTCCTGTGGAGGTGGAGGAGGGTTGTGATCATGATATGTCACCACGGCTCTAGCTAGCCACTGGAATAAACACACCCATGCGCGTGGTACACCCACCACCTGTCTTTGCATAGCCTCAGGAAAGTCCTCAACTTGCGCCACGGGAACCCTGTGAGTAAGTTGCACGAAGCTAGTATGGATGCTTTGGATCGTTTGCTCCGCATCCACACCGGTGATATCGTCTCCTCTTCCCCTCCGTCTATGATGTGGGAAGCCCTCTGGTCACCGTGGTCCCACATATACACATGAATGGTAGATTTCATTATGTATTTTCACCCAAAACCATGTCTTTTTTATTCCATTAATCAAGAAAACACAAAAAAATTAAGTAATTCAAAAAAAATTTCAAAAAAGAGTAAGGGTCGAGATTCGTTACCTATGTCTCCATATGCTGATCCTGGTGGTAATGGCATGTCCGGATCTCCCCGGAAATCTATCCCTGCATAAGGGTAGTCATCTATGGCAACAATCTGTCGTCGCCACCATGGAAAAAAGTCTGTTGGATAAGGGTTGGCCACCCTACCACCCCCCAGTCTGCGCATCGCGTCTACCCAACGTCGTTGGGCCGGATCTCGAACCCCGTGGAGAGGAAAATCCACTCTAGGGCTCAATCTTGAAACACACTCGAAGAAAAATGTGCTCAAAATTCTGCTGAACCCGAAGTTCTGTATCCTACTTGCCTTGCACTCACTGAGCTGATGTTTCATGTTGCTCAGTAGTGAAGTACTCCAGTCGTAGATGGTTGGTGTCATACACTCCACCGCATATAACATTAGTGGCCGAGAGGCTTGATGGAGTGATGCTAAGCCTGCTATCCTACCCAGCGTCAGTAGTATGGCATTTAGGCCCAGCACCTATATAGCGTTGGTGGGAACTTGGCTCCCCACCTTCTCAGTCTCTGGGTAGCAGTACACAGCTATGTACTCATCGATAGTAAGCCCATGACCTAGCCCTCCTCAGGCATGAAGGTTCACCATCTCCCCTCGTCTAGATAGACCTGTGATAAAGTAGATATCCTCCACCACAATGGTGAGGGACATGCCGTCTATCCGGAAGGACTCTGAGTCTGGATCCCAATAGTATACCAACATCTGTAGTAGTCCTAGTTTGGCCCTCAAGCCACCTAGGCACCAAAACTTGTACAGTCCACATCTTCTTAGAGCTTCTTGAGCCATTCTGTCAGCCCTTACTGCTTCCTCTACTTCACCATGCTCACGTTCTCACCACTCTAGCACCATCCTGCATGAGAAATTGACCAAATTTCCATTAGATTCTTGTAAATCCTTTTGCGCAGCGTCATACACGGCTGTTTTGCAAATAGTCATGTATGTACGCGGTTTCTAGCCCCTTTTCCGCATATAGCCAGCCCTATACACGGAAAAAGATTCGATACCCACGTGGGCCACATCGCTCATGTAGAATTGGCCTTAATAAACTCATTTGACCATGAAAACTTGTAAAAATTATATTGAAATGCAAGCAGAGAACATGAGTAAATACCTGGAAGAAACGGTTGTGAATTCCGCCGGCTGGATATCCTTGAATTTGCAGTTGAAAATCAGAGCTCCAATGGGTAAAAGTTTCAAATGATTTCTATTTTTTACTATTTATAGAAAAAATTTCAAATATTTGAAAATTTTTACCCCCTTTCCTATAGTTTTGACCGTTTCTAACCATTTTGGACCGTTTCTGACCTAATCTGTGATGTAGAAGACCGTTTTCAGTGCCGTTTCATCCTGTGGATTGACCTGTTCGTACTGATCTCAGGTATAACGTCTACACTGGCATATAGGTTAGGTTCACCACCGTTTGCATTTTGCATGACCTTATGACCTTGTCACTATATCCTTAGGTACGAACCCACCCTATTATGTCACAGAACCTTCTTCCTGCTATAGAAGTGGCATGATATGAGTGGTAGAGCCTCACCTTACATGGGTACCCTAGTTAGCACCTTATTTGCATTTGGTGCCCATGCCGATGTTTCCCCCTTTAGGGTGTGGGAGTCCATTGTATAGTATTGCCATGACATTTAGCAAGAGCCTCATACTCCTCTTAATCTTATGCTGGCCATGATCCCCCGGACTCTCTTGTATCAAGTTGTGGATGCATTATCATAAGCTTTACCTGTCTTATTGAGCTTTATGCCAGCTCCCCTGACATTGCATTTCAGCCATATAGCCCGAGCTTGTCTCATGTCTAGCCATGCAGAGCCTTTCTTTATATCCTTCGCAGCTTGATTCCCTTTTCACTGGGAGGGGATTTTCCACCGAGTGTCGATATCCTACACGTGTATCCTTGCATTGAGCATAGGTATGTTCCACTGCTTGGAACTAGTTTGTTTTCCCTCATGACACTCGTCTCCTCCTAGTTTGTAACTATAAATCTAGTTTATTCTTTTTTCAAGATTTTCAAATAACTAAAAAAGACCAAAAAAATCAAAAAACCAAAAAGCCGGACAAGAAAAGATATTATCTTTGGCAGCTGTCAAGTCGTGTCACCTTCGAACAGAGCACTATATATCACATCCATTGGTTGGGTTATAGTTTGTCTTTAGGAGCTGTACTCGTTTATTTGAGTTTTATCTCCACCAACTGGTTATGCTTCCAGTCCCTATGGAGCCTCTATTGATGCCTCCTGCATCATAGAGATGTCCCAGTTTGTATATCGAGTCTATGCTACATTCATTTAGTCACCATACGCCATTATGTTGTTCGAAGAAAGTTGAAACCTGAGTCGGCCATTCCTCAGTTATCTTGACTTTGCATGTTGGCCATTCCCGCTATAGCTACTGGTTCATGCACCTTATGATCGAGTCCTTCCACATTATACATCCTTGCTAAGTACCTCGTGTTGGATGATGGGGGATTCCCTAATGCCTTCCTTCCAGCGGATTTCATCCCATCGACTTCAGATCATTTATTCTGGGATTGGAGTCTAGAGTCATTTTGAGTGCCTTGAGACTTGCAGTCATCAGTGGAAGGTTCTCTCGCCATCGACAGTTTTGGGAATACATCAATGTCCCCTGATCGATGGATTCTCTCAAGTGTTTGACCTCAACACATTTATTCACACTTGTTAGTTTGCACTCTAGTACCTTGATTCCCATTTTCATTATTGGTGGGTGATCTCGCATCTGTTAACAGTATACATCAATGACCGGTAATCAGACGATGGACTACTATGTTCGACCTCGACACCTCTATTCACATAGTAGGACATGTACTCGTAGCGGTGTGTGTAGAAGACCTTCTAGATTGGTGGCATCCACTATATGCTACCTCCTTGATCGTGCCAGTGTTCATGATATTTCAGCTCTCGTGACTTGTTCCATTATATGTCAGACATTTCCAGCCACTATGGAGATCTTGATCTATTGTATATCTTCAGCCTTTGTGGAGATCATGTTCCTTTGTATATCTTCATCATGGAGATTCTGATCTATGTATATTGTACGTGGTGATGACCACATATGTGTTATCATGTTTCATGCCTATTCATGGCCGTTGTACTCTTATGTATCCGGGACTGCTATATGTACTTGCAGTTATATGCAGAGTTGTATTATTGTACTATGCTGATTGGGTCACTGGTCTTCCATTTGGGTACCTTCATCACTTCACTTCTGGGATGGACTTATAATGTATTTCGGCCATCGTATAACCCCTCTAATCTCATACATTAGGGGGCATCTTTTATAGCGTATTTCACCACACTAGGTGAATCACACATTGTATGGCCTTCTCCTGTCCCGCTGCAGACTCATTAGCCCCTATGGACCACTTTTTGTCTTTGATGTATCCTTGACCATCCCTAAAAACATAAGAAAAGTGATATACGCGGATATTTCCCTGATAACCACGTACATACATGGATATTCCCTCTATAGTCACGTACATCGGGATATGTACATAATCCAAATCCTTTTGCAGCGTTCCTTGACTTGGATCCGACTCATATGACTCCTGGCCTTCAATATTCCTTGAGATCGCACAGATTCGACCTTTCAGTATCCCTTTGAAAATCTATATAAGGAACCCATTGAGACATTGAAATCATAAGAGAGAATTGAGAGTAACGAAACTATAGTCCATTGTTTCCAGAACTTATGCTTGAGTCTGCATCCCTTTGTCCCTTGGAGCACTGTTGTGTTCTTCCCAAGCTTTCCTTTCGCTAGTGAGCTTGCTATCTGAGTAATGGAAGATTGAGGTGGTGGAGGCCCAAGTGGGGGATTCAGTTTCTCCGGTTCGCAGACGTGCCGTCAGAGGTTGTCACTTGTAATCTTTGATTCATATTAATAGAAATATCTTTTCCTGTCCAGTAATATGTGTTTGAATGAATATTGTATCCATTGGAATATGTCAACTGCTTATACATTATTGATTATATATGCTAGAATAGATCTAACACCATCAAATATAGTATTCTTGTATTGTTTACTTATTGTTGAGGAAGTATTACATCAATTCAAGATGAAGATTGGAAAGCTCAACGGGGATCTACTTCAACCGTCTGGAATAAGGTACGAGGTTTGATCCTTTAGTGTTAGATATTTTATTTCTATTGCATATTGGGAAAGATTGATTTCTGGAGTCTAGCTGTCTGTTGTGGTACCCCAAGCCATAGGAATTTCTCTCCGTAATAGTAATATACCTACATATGAAGTTTTATGTAACCTTACCCCTTTTTTGGTGGAAATTGAATCAAAAGTTGCAGAATCAAAGTGATTTTCATCCTTGGACTTTGTGTTGAAAGCTACGCCGACTAGATGGTGGGGTAAACATAAACAATCTATCTCTAAATGGCCATAGTGTAGTGCTAGGATTATTAATCCTCCCTTGTCCAAATTTGGTCATATGTATAAATTAGGACTCATACCTAAATCGGGAGTCCATCTAGTCTATTTATAGTCATTAACACCATTTGGTCCACTTGACCTAATTGGGGCACATGTTTCAGTACTAAAGTGTGGGGAACACTAATTAAGGCTCACTTCCACTGATTGCACTTGATTGCATCAGTTTAGAAGCCTCCTAGACCAATCCCTACAATTTAGGAAGACACTGGGAGTGTCGAAACCAACCAAGGTCAGTTCACTTCAGTTAATGACTAGTCAAGCTAAGTTAGGAGTCAATTACGTTCAGTTCTAGTCCTCTACATTCAATTAGTGCTAGGTTTACTTGAATGCACACATGTGGAGTGCATTTCTCACCTACCACAGTCAATTAACCTTAGTCAACACTGAATGTAACACTTGAGTTGTGTTTTAGAGCTCCGATGAACTCCAGTTATGGTTTAAACAAGGTCAGTTAACTACTGAGTCCTCCGATAGTGATTTAGACAAGGTCCTAGCTACCTACAATCAAGTAGAGTCTATCAATTCGAATTTCCTCATGTGGATTTGAATTTCATGTGGCTATTAAATCCATTTTACTTTATTGTAAATATCATCAAATTACTTTTTGATTAATGAAAGCATTCACAGCTGCAAGCCTTTTTTTCACTCTTTCATTCTTCAATTGCTAAGTAAATTGTGAGATATACTTTGTGATTTGTGTATTTGTCTATAGATCTATGTGCTCAAATTTACATAGTATCAGAGCCTTGATGAACAAGACTCCTCTCCTCCTCAGATCTCGATCCGGATCAATTTTTTTGGCAATTTGCTCTTTCCAGTACTGCACCAGAAGTGAAGAATTTACCACTTAATATCCCAAGTTAAGAAATTGTTGATCAAGCTTTCTTGATCAACTATGATAGGTGTGAAGGAAATTCCAAAAGTGTAGAATGTCGACCTTATTTTGTATGTTTGATTGTGTGACAGGTTATCTTACATCATTCCCTAAAAGTAGCCCTTTATTTTCACTGCATTCGCTATAGCAGCTCAGTTCTTCCTACTGCATTTGAAATGACTCATTCAATAGAGCCTCTCACTCTGTTCAAATATCACCAGTGGAAGGCAGACATGGTGGTAATGCTCCGCACCAAAGGGCTCTTCACATTCATAGAAGAAGCAGAGGCAGAGCCAGATTCAGATAAAGATAAAGCTAAGTACATGAACAGGTTTGATGAATCCCATGGACAATTGCTCCTCTCAGTCTCTAAAGATATTTGGTTCCACATCCT